>JAQMYG010000008.1:23842064-23854812 GCA_030014215.1 Clariallabes teugelsi | reverse complement strand
CCCCCCCGGCACTGGGCGCATCAGAACGTTAGATTTCAGCGGACAGGAGTTTCAGTAAAAGTTTCTACTCTGGATCAGGATGTAGCTGATGCATTCATTCAGATCACGGTTTTATTATGAACATTAAATCCATTTACCTTCACATACAGAAATCTGTCTGCATGTTGTTATTATCATTTTAATGGCTGTTCCTTCTGTAAATGTAGTACAGTAGACTTGTTGTTTGTCTGTGTGTGAGGATACACTCCTGACCAGCTCGATGCTCGACTGTCTCTGTATCATAACAAACTGTGGATTTTTTTTTCCCTTTATTAATTTCAGAAGAGAGCACACAAAAAAGAGAAAGGAAAGAGAAAAGAAGCCAGAGGCCTTTTGTTGCTATGACAACAAGCAGTTCAAGTTGTTTACCACCATGTAAGACCACTATCTAAAAATAATAATGAAATCACACTGAAAAGTAAATACTATTTTACTTTGTGGAAATTAGGTAAATAAATATAACTGGAGGCTGTTTACTGGAAAAGCTGAAACCTTCACTGGTGATTCCACTGAGCTCACTGAGCGCTCCAGAGCCGGGAAATAGCTTTCAATTAAAATGAGTTAAAAATTTAAATGTGTTTGTTTGGATTCATTCATTCAGCCATTCATTCTGATTAAAAGTGTATATATAATATTGATTTGTTTGTTTGTTTGGATTAAAATAATTTGTTTAAAATATTATCCTATTGTTATTATGTTTAACTTTTTTTTTTTGCATTTTCTTTGTTTGAGTTTTGTGTTTTTATTTTTGTACCTATTAATTTACTTTCATTTGTTTGTTTATTAATTAATTAATTTATTTATTTATTTATTTATTTGAAACATGGTTCTTTGTTTTTGTTTGTTTATTTTTTCTTTTATATTATTAGTATTAGTTTATTTTACTTGCATTTATTTATTTTACTTGCATTTATTTATTTAACTTGCATTTATTTATTTATTTATGTATTCCTTCAATTGGTTAAGTTATATTGTATATATTATACAGTTATACAGTTAGTTCTGACTGAGTAATCTGATTGGATAAGAGGCTTCCACGAGTGGTGATAATAGACGGTAACAGCACTGGGACGTTAAACTATACAGTATGTATCACTGAATTCCAAATCGCTCTCCAAACCCTGTTCAGGGGCTCTACATGGTGTGTGTGTGACAAGTGATTCTACACCCTATCATGGTAGCTTTCTATGTGAAGCTACAGTATTTGGGATTTAACCCCAGATCCAGGAACTTATCTGAGCTGATATTCTAAAGAGGAATAAGCGGAAATATAATACTGTAAGTTATAAAATTTACAGGAGTGTCCACCACCTCCATGGTTTTATTCTCCTCAACTTTTGGCTGCACAACACCAGTAACAATTTAAAACTGCTTTTATCCAATTAAATACACCAACTCACATTCACTAACTGTTGGTCACCCGCTCCGCCTTATGCGGTTAGTTAGTTCCCCCAGTCGCAGAGCAAATTAACTGGTTAAATAAAAAGAAACAAGTCATAATCTATAGGTAACAAGTGGTGTTTGTGGAACTGTTACTGTATATGAGTGTTATGAAAGGCGCTTATAAATAAAATGTATTATTATTATTATTATAAAAGCAGTATCACACTCGAGCGGTGCCCTTGTGCCTGTGACCGCATCACAGCCGTGCTGATATTGATTACAACAGCACTCCCTCTTGCTTAGTTATATTATAGTTAATAATATTAGAATAATTTTGTTTAGCTTATTTACATTTTTATGCAATTATTTATCATTTAAAATAATATATTAAATATTTTCATCCATTTCTTCATTCTTATTTCTGATATATGCTATTTTATATTATGTATGATTTATTTCTATTATATTAAATAATTAATTAATTTTATTTGTGCTTGGGGTTTATTCATACTTCTCCATTATATAAAATGACATTTATTTGTTTATTTCATTGTTTGTTTTTACCATATTTTACTCATTTTATCCAATGTACTCGTATTTTCTTAATTTGTTTGCCTATTCATTTCAACCGTAATTGTTTTCCTTTGTTTAATTTTTCGTTTGTTTGTTTTTTTTGTTTGTTTTACCACAGCCTGATCATTTTAACGGTTCAATTTTTCCAACTTCAGACTGAAGTGAATTATGATTTGACTGAAAGAGTGCGCTGGCTGCCAGGGCGACCTCATCCGCTAACCCGCCATCACATTTAGAGGAAATCAACACTGTGTTTGTTTCGAGCGTGTTCGTTTGTTAGCGCTTGCATGTCATTTAAAGAGAGCGGATCGTTCACGACTCACCCTTTGTTAATAACGATAATGGATTTGCGTTGCTTTTGTTCTGACCTCTGCGTTTCGGTGATGATGTTTTGTTTTTGGACGAGCTTCAGCAGGAAAGGCCGGCAGATTTGATCCAACTGCCTACGGCTCCGTGTCTGATACTGTTAACATTTTGAACAAGAGTAGCGCTTTCATTATTTGACTGCTTTTATTCGTGGTCAGCTACTTTGACAGCTCAGCCAGATGCGGTCATGTGTCGGATCAGTTTAAGTTGTTTTATTTGTCTATCTTGTGCTTGGATGTTCCTCATCTTGTGATGTTCTAATCCTCATGCTTCTGCCTGAGAAGAGCGATCTAGCTAGCCAAGAATCTTGTATTTCTTTTAACTTTCCCTTGCTTAGAATGAATATCTCATGGCATGACCCATGACTAATACAATCAACTTCTGTCACTCTGCTGTAGGAATGTATTACTTCCAGTTTAGGTTTCATTTAGAATCCGGTCAAGAAATGACCCAAACGCAAGCAACCGTATCTAATGCTTGTGTGCCATTTACGCTCTGGTCAATCCTGGTTCATATCATATGTAAAGGATCTCATAAAGGTTATAAACGACTAGACAAAAGCAGTACATCGAGTTCATAATTTGATTCAATTGGATTATCAGAATAAAGGGGAAAAAATCTCATATCATATATATAATGCAAAACCGATGCACATTTTTGTCTTTAGAAGAATAAAAGTACAAAAAAGGCTATGTATAGAGCTTTTATATTGTAAATAAAATATACAACATGTCTGTATCCTAGAAATGAATAAATACATTTATATTTCATACAGAAATGCATTTTTACCAACTAAATCAGAAATAAAGCTCCAAAGTCGACTAAACTGCTCGCCTTTCACAGCCCTTCCTCTGGTATTGTACAGTAGATTACAACTGACCACATTCCCACAATGCAAATGGTTTCGCAAGTTCTGTAATGTATTGTATGTAGGTGAGTCAAAAATTATCCGCATTCTGCAGACTAATTTTTTTTTTTAATCAAATATTAGAAAAGACAAAACATATAATTTTTCTACATCATCTCCTTGGGTTTTAAAACCCTTCATCCAATCAGTCAACAAGCTTTCCTTCATTTAAAAATGTTTGTGGCTGAGCCGTGAGCCACAAATGCACCGCTGTCTTCACTGCTTCATCAGAAGTGAATCTTGGTCCTTGTAAGTCTGCTTTCAGGGGAACAAACTGGTGAATCAGACTCGGATATCAGACCTCTGTGTTTAATCCGAAGTTTAGTCTTCAGCTCTTCAATAAGAGTCTCACTGTAACGAGCACTGTTGATTGTTGAACCTTTTCCCTGATAGTGTTCCAATACTTCTGGCCCCCAGAAAACTGTAAGCATTGATGAATTTTCCAGATGATGGTTGACTTTTGAACTTTTTCTCGCACGGCGATTGAGGATGTTTCCGTTCCGTTTACTCTCAGGCTTGTAGTGATGAATCCGTGTCTCGTCACCAGTAATGATTGTGTTTAAGAAACTTTCACCTTCCTTAGGGTATCGGTGCAAATTCTGTTTGCACAAAGTATTCGATAAATAATGGCAAAAGGTACACCCTAAGACCACAAAAAATTAATCACTGCGCTCTGCTCTTCTTTCGTGCAAATCACAAGTGGGGCATCCACTTTTGCTCGCGCCACAGTTACTAATGAACTGATGTAACACCGTGACTGGGGAGACAGTGGCCTTGACCAGAAAGCTGTAATATAACTGGAGTGCAGAAATTTTTTGACTCACTCATTTTTTGAAGAATATTTCATAAGCAGTACAAATCATTCAAATGTGTTGAATAAATCATCTGCTTCTGAGAACCACTGGTGTTCAAACCACTCGGCCCTTGACTCCACTGTAACTATAAATGCGTCGCCAAAATGTTCGGTTTGGCCTTTTGCCTATCTGTGCATTGGTATTGTTTCTCTGCTTCTCAACGCTCTTTGTGTCCTCTTTCCTTTCCCACCGCATCCCTGCGTTAAAAAGCGGCTTCGCGATGCCAAAGCAAAGCCATAAAACACTCAGCGTCATTCACGGCCCGAGGCTCACAGACAATGAGCTGCCCGGAGAACAAAAGAATGCGCAGGAAGGGTAGCACAGGAAAGGTATTTCTGTCAGTGCTCTACAAAAACAGTATATGAGAGAATAAATCTGGTGCTTCGCCTTACAGTTTAGAGGAATTATATTTTAAGAAAGCTGAGCGTACAAAAAGTTTAGAGACAGTAATGTTTTCCAGTTGTAGGGGGAATGAAGCAGGGAGACCAAAAAAATAGCTAAAAGCCAACTATTATTAAAAAAAAAAAAAAAGTGTAGAATAGTTAAGAGAAGTGAGTGAGCAAAAAAAAAAGTTTTTTGCTGTTCCGACACAAGAGTTTGATTACGATTACATGCGTATTTTCGCAGCTAAGGCTTTCGACATGTTCTTTAACAGCACACACCCTTATGGAGCACTTCACTTCACAGCAGAGTTCAAATTAGCAATTAAGAGAGCTCCTGAATCACGGTGATACAAACCTGTTATTTAGCTCAGAGCAGGAGCTACAGTACTCTCGGAGCTCAAGTCATAGAAATAGGATCACGACCTCATGTCTGATTAGAATCGAGAATTCAGCAGTGCAGTAAATAAGACGATTAAGATCAAAATGGACACGGAATATATGATTGCTCTTTCTTCATTTGTTCGTTGACCCCCATAGATATCCATTGTTCGTGTGTGTGTGTGTGTGTGTTCTTTTGGAAGAGAACAGCCAACAATTTGTCTTTATCATTCTTAGCTTAACCGAGGCAACGGCTTAGAGAAGGCATGTGTTATGAAGGGTGTTCAAGTCACCGCGGGATTTTTTTCAATAACAAAACACTTTTGTTAAAGTTAAATTTTCTTTATTTCACTATATAATCCCCTGCTACACTAACACACTTATCCCAGTGTGTCACGACACCATCAAGGTAGAACATTTTCTCAGTACACCGGAGCCACGATCGATCTGCCTGCTTCATGTCTGAAACCCTGGCCTCCCAGGAACTCCTTTAATGGCACAAACATGTGGAAATGGCTTGGAGCGAAAGTCAGGACTGTGTGATAACTCCCAGCCGAGTTCCTATAATGTACAAGTGGTGTTGTTGAATGATCGAGATGCGTCGTGACATATTACATGCCGATTTTCAAGAATCAGGCGCTTAATGTTCATAAGAACGGCTGCAGAGTCACCTCGTCCTGGATCGTCGGGTACAACCTTGTTTTGCACCGCTCTTATGTTTTACTGTCTTATCAGCGTTCTGTCCTTCCATAAACGCCAATCGCCAAACGCTTGAAGTCTTCCATAAACGCCAAACGCCAATCGCTTTTACGTCTTGATCCACCAGAAAGTCCCAGTTTGACCCAAACGAATCTACCTTTGTAGATTTTGCTCTCTCAGATTGACAGTTGTGATGCAATAGGCAAGAACGAACCAGCGTGTAAACATATCTAACCTGGCTGAGAATGCATGGTGATGTCCATTTGATTGTTTCTATTGGTTCAGTCAATGTGGGAGTTTAAACTGGGTGGTATGGACGCTCGGACGATTCTGTTTCCTGCCCCGTCCGGATGCCTGCTGAACCGTAAAACCTCTCTCTCTCTCTCTCTCTCTCTCTCTCTCTCTCTGGCCAACTCTTTGCTCTGAGTGCAGAGCGTGATTAAGGTAGATGACTCTGTTAGAAATGGTCGAGCGCACAACCTGAAGTCGCTTCACGAGGACAATTACGGGTCCGTGATTAACATAATCACCTTCCGTTACCCGGAGTCACCAAGCTGCCGCTAGTGCATTAGCCAAGTGAATCGGCTGTAACAAACACACACGGCACGCTTTCATCCGAGGCATCACGGAGCTGCTGTTTGCTCGTTCCTCTCGACGGTGTCGCCTTACACGTCCGGACTGTGTGATCGCTGAGGAGCTTCCTTTCGACTGCTTGACATTTCGCATTGTCTTCTAAATCGTATTGTCGTCTCTGCACCTTTCAGGATGAAGAAAAGAGCTGCTCAGAATATGATCTCTCATTTTTAGAAAAGGTGGCATGCTGCAGGATTCTGACTGACAGAAGCAAAGAGGAGGATGTAAATGTAGCTGGGAGAAGAAAAAAAATAGAGAGAGGGGGAGACGAAGCCATTCAGCCGTAACATCTTTTGAATGATCCTCTATAATTGAATATCGGATTTATCTGTTTGTTTTCTCGATCTTTGCTTTTATGGCATTTCTCTCCCTTAATGTCATTACTCCGGCGTTTATGGCCTATTAAACATCTGCGAACAGGGAGAGAGAGAGCTGTGAAAACAGCACACACGCACACCGAATGCAGCAACCTCGCTCTGAACCTCATGATCAGCTCCGAACTCTGTACATTTTTGCAGACCCGAGTTCTTTCCCCTCTCTGTGCCAAATGCAAATTTATTTATGATGCCGCAGACTTGCTGGAAATGAAATCGGAATATACACCCAAACTTTTTTTTTTTTTTTTTTTTCCTCCAGCACTCATGATTAAAAAAATCTATTTTGCAATACAGGCAGAGAATAGATTGTTTTTTCCCCCCTTTTTATTCAAACACTATGAATGAGGTCTATTAAAAGAAGGAAAAAAAAAAGGAGAGAGAGAGAGTGGCACAGCGGTATTACTCGTCGAATCTCTAGAATAAATTCGATCAGCACTTCAACACGCTGCTGTCATTCTCTTAAAAAGATTCATGCAAACAACAGAGTTTTTTTTTTTTTTCCCAGCAGAAGCTTCAGAAGAACAGCTGATAAGGACATACAGAAAGAAGACGAGGATGGATTTTTTTTTTTTTAAAAAAGGCGGTTAATTAGCTAATTTGTCAAGCGAACAAAAGAACGATTCTTCAAACTTTAAAACAAAAGGTTAATCAAGACAAGATAAAAATGAGTAGTTTTGAGAGTTGACTGTAGTTGGAGGCTGTTAAGTTCTTGATTCTGATTGGTCAGCAGGTGGTAGCGGTGGCTGTACGTATACATAACTGCTACCTGATGCCTTCAACTTCTTGACCAGTTCCTTTCTTTCATTTTCTTTGTAATTGTTTGAACAGATGCTGATGGTACCTGACAGACTCATAATTAAATCCTTGGCATCGCAATTGGCCAATCATAAACTTCTATAAAGTGCCACAGTATAAACACACCTGTGCGGCCATAAGAGAGCCGCTTGTTAAGGAGACTGATGGAAAAAAGGCTTCACTTTGCCAAGGAGCATAAAAATTTTAGAGGACTTTGGATCGATGGAAAAAGGTCATGTGACCTGATGAGTCCAGATTGAGTGAGTCTATTCCAGAGTGATGGGCGTGTCAGGGTAAGAAGGGAGGCACATGAAGCGATCATGCACTGTACAAGCCTCTGGAGACAGTGTTATGATCTGGGGTTAATCAGTCGCTCAGGTCGAGACTCAGCAACGTTATGGGGCAATAAAACAAAGTCAGCTGACGACCTGAATGTACTGAATCACCAGGTTATCACGTCTATGGAGTTTTTGTTTCTTCCCTGATGGTACGGCCGTATTCCAGGACTATGGGAGCTTGAGGAATCATTTTAACACATGAATTAGACACCAGATTGTGGTGGAATTAAAGCTAAAGGAGAAATCGTGAAGTGGGCGCTTTTATTTATTAATTTTTTCGGTCAGGCTGTTTAGCTTCCTAGAGTTCAATTTGGTAAAGAGAACAAAAAAAAGTGAAAAGTAATAAAGTTAAGGAGTGTACTTGACTTTGACTTATGAGTATGGACTTACTGTAGGACTTGAACAGGAACTTTAGACATTAGAACTTGACTTTAGACTTTAGCCTCTTATTATGTGCAAAACAAGGACTTCAAGGGGTTCAGCTGATTTTAAACTTCTGAAATCTTCCAGACAGTTTACAGAGAGTCATTCTTTTTGCTCCAGCTGATTTCTGATTTAGTGAACTAATGATGCAACATGTCTGTCTTTAATTGATTGCGATTAAAATGATCTGAGATGTGAACAAAGTAGATGCCCCGACTGACTACGGAAGCATACAGTATGATAACATAAAACGTGTGTTGTTAAAAACTCAGACTGACTTCCTTTAACCTATTAAGTTCTGGCCTCAACTATAGGATTATTAACCGCATGTAAACACTAGAACAAGAACACGGAGCTAATAGGACTGATTTAGCCGTTTCCGACAGCTTCTTTCTCCTAAACTCGGCGTATTAGAGGTTTTCTCAGATCTCTTCTGCATATACGGTTCCGAACAAACGATTACGTTCGAAACGCCGCACAAAGCCGAGCTGAAATGCTATAAATGCTTCTAAGCGTGTTGCTATTTCTTCCTCAGAAGTAGGTCATGGAAACCTGCTGAACCGCAAACTGACGAGACAGACACGGAGACTGCACAGGTAAGCTGAAGTCGGTGTAAGTTAGTCACATATAGTGGGGAGATCTCACATGATGAGGTCGCATTTAGGTTTTTTTTTTTTTAAACATTTCCATCAAATGGCATCCCAAGGCTATAGTGAAGCTGAGAAAATATGGATTCATGCCAGATTTGTGACTCGAGCCCTTGAGCGGCGTTTATGGAAGCCAGGAACTGGAAGGTGATATGCAGAACTTAAACCGATGACGACGGTGAGGAATTTGAAAGACTCCAGCAGGAGGCTGTGGGGCGAGCCGGGCAGAGCCGCTTGTCACCGAGCTACAGAAGGGGAAGGGTGTCAGCCAGCGAGTGCTAATGAATTCAATATGTGGCTAATGCCTTCAGGCCTCTTCGGCTCCCCGCCAGAGTTGACGTGACTTTGAAACTCTGCCTTGTCAGCAGTTTTTTTGGGGGTGTTCAGAATGTGATGTGGACACCTTTAGAAGGCCCAGCAAACGTGGATGGGTTTTAGCCATTTATAGAGGATAGAATGCTTGCGACAGCAATTTAAACACTGGGATTATCATCAAAATGTATATAATAATGATGATAATCACGACAAAAACGATGAGGCCTGAAGATGTTTTTTTGCATTTGCATGTCTATATTCTAGCAAGTGTGAGCAATAGAATTGGATTTCTTAGAAGGCAATTCTTAGGAAGAGCTACTAATCAAAGTTTTGCTTCCCAGCAGGGTTGCCAGATTGGTGGTTTTCCAATGGAAATAGTTTTCTTTTAACCTTCTGTTTACCAAAAACAGGAATTTGTTGCTGTTGTCATTTGTCAGGAAAGTAGTGATGGGAAGTTTGAATCATTTTAGTGACTCGGTTCTTTGAATCTCATTGATCAAAATGAACAAATCTTTTTTTGAGTCATTTGGTTTATTTTGTTCTTTTGATGTCTACATACACACATTTTAGCTATAGTTCCATTAATGAAAATATTACAAAGCAGCTACGGACATATTATGATAAACAGAATGAGTAGCTCACCTCTCATATCTTCTGGTCAGAGTCGTTTGTTCTTTTGAATCTATTGCACCGCATAGCGTCTATGGGAGTCATGTGACAAAAGAACGAGTGACTAGGACTTGAAGACTCATTGAGGAGAATCGTTCAATTCTGTTTCCTGTGTACTGCACTGCATAGCGTCTATGGGAGTCACGTGACAAAAGAACGAACGTTTCAGACCAAAGACTCAAAGGTAACGACTCGTATCTGTTTCCTGTACATAACCTAGGGAGGTTTTGCGATGCTTTGCGCATGCGCGCCCAGTAGAAAATGAACGAATCCCTCTCCGAGACGACACGTTCTTCTGAGTCACGTTAAAGACTCGTTCAAAAAGAACGAATCGTTCATGAACGACCCATCGCTATAGGAAAGTACAACTAGACCGGTTTGAGCTGACATGAAGGCTAGAGTGACTCAAATAACCATGTGACTCTTTACAACCATGCTGAGCAGCTTAGCATCTCAAAATGCACAGCCTTGTCAGCTTGTGGACGTGTTGTGTATTCCGAGATGCTTTTCTGCTCACCACAGTTGCACACAGCAGGTTATGTGATTTATCCTGTCAGCTTAAACCAGTCTAGCCGTTCATTCCCGACTAATTACGGAATATCAGTTCCTTTTTAGACATGCAAAAGGTTCCCAGTAAAAAGCAAAGTGTACTATATAGAACCCCACTTTTCCTTTCCTCAGAGTAATGCGTTCAAGACACGGATAATTACTAAGGTTGAAGCCGCTCGACGCTGATTTTTCCCCAGTTTTAAAAGACTTCTTGCTTCTTTGAGCGAGAATCAAACTCGCATCCACAGAGCAGCAAGTTATATCATTAGCATCAGTGTTTATTGATTTATTTCATCCCTGCAGTCTCCATAAAAGCTGAACAGTCTCACATCTTCCTATTTCAACATCTCCATGCTAATGCATCTTTATGCATGCGATGCTATTACTCAGGTACAGATATCGCCCACTCGATTACAAGAAATAGAAAGTAATTAAAAAAGCACACATCATAAGTGGTCGAGTTCAGCGTGTCTGGTCGCAGTGTGCGGTTTGCTAACAAGCTGTTTTGATCATATAATCGTTCAGGCCTGAACCGCAGTCAGTCTTACAGTACGTGTGAGCGCTGCAGCCTGATGTCTGATCTGATCTAAGCGCTGCGATCGGCTGCGAGGGCGCGGACACGGGGGAAAGCTGATATGATATGATGTGTCTAATTTACAGCTCTGAGCTGAGAGGTGATCAGTGTCACAGTGTGTGAGAGACAGAGGCAGTGTGAAAGTGTGATACAGCGTGTGTGTGTGTGTGTGTGTGTGTGCAATAACAAAGGCTTCGCGATAGCATCAGTGCTGAAGTCAGGTACGATAACAGTGCTATATTGTCAGGTATTAAATACTGTACATTATTTTACTGCAGTTTTCATTTTAGTGCTATGAGAAAATGTAAACTGACATCCAATATTAACCGAGCGAGGACGTTTTGTTTGGCTCATCGCCCACGCTGATAAACACGATGAGATTTCTGTAGCTGTTTAAGGTACAGCCGTGGACACAGAAGTTTACACACACACACACACACACACACACACCATAAACACCATGAAGGTCAGGGCAATGTTGGGCCTGCAATGATTTAGAGATTTACTTTATTTATTTGTAGATATACACAACTCAGGAACGTCTCATGATGCCGTTTCTTCACAACTGCAGAACATTATGCAAGTTCGTTTCAAATAACTGTATGTAAGTAAAGGTTCCTGGGAGGTGGAGTCACTTTGCCAAGCACTGGAAAGGCCCCAACTGTCATCACCTTCAGCCGAGAGGAAATTGGTGCAGATGGTCAGGAACAACCCAGGAACCACAAGTCACGGACCTGCCATCGAACGGAAGCCGCCGGAACTTAATTGTTACTGTCTACAGTCGAGCCAGTGTTAGATCACCACCCAAGTAAGAAGCCACTGCTCCAAAATCCACAACTTGACTAAAGCTGACCACAAGGACAAAGAAATAATCTTTCAGAGGAACATTTTGACCAGATGTACAGTATGTTTTAGAAATAAAGCTGAAGCATTCAACTCCAAGAACTTTGTATCAGCTATTAAGCGTGATGGTGGTGGTGATGGTGGTGGTGGTGGTGATGGTGGTGGTGGTGGTGGTGGTGGTGATGGTGGTGGTGATGGTGATGGTGGTGGTGGTGGTTGTGGTGGTGATGGTGGTGGTGGTGGTGATGGTGGTGGTGGTGATGGCGGCATCTTGCTCTCGGGCTGCTTTGCTGCCAGTGGCACTGATGTCTACCGTAGTACAGTATATGGAATAATAAAGTAGGACTATCTATTAAATTCAATTCAATGTTGTTTTATTTATTTGGAACTTTCAACAATGGTCATTGTCACAAAGCAGCTTTACAGAATCAAAAGATAATTACGGAATTCAGTATGAAATATAGGAGAAAATACGTATAAATGCAAATGATCAGATTGTCCCCGATGAGCAAGCTGTGGTGACGGTGGCAAGGAGACACTCCCTGAGATATCAATAGGAAGGAACCTTGAGAGGAACCGGACTCGACAGGGAACCCATCCTCATCAGGGATTGATCTGCAGTCATACTGTGTGTTAGGCGGCTCAGAGTTCCTCAAATCATCCAAACAAAGCTTGTTAATGATGACCAAAAGCATCTTCTAAAGGTGCAACTTCATGAGGGACACGAAAAAGAAAAACGATAAAGCATACTGAACAGTAATTAATGAAACAAAGTCAGTTTTTGGCATGACAAGGCTGTCAGGGTGTTTTATTGTCAAGTGCAATTTGTGCAGTTTTATAAGGAAATTAACTAGTAAGTTTTACTGAGCGTCCTACAGAACCGTTCTCGGTTCTTCTGAGGACGTTAACTGCTGTACCCACTTCTTCAAGGAAGCAAAATCCAGAAGAGTCCTTTTTTTTTTTTTTTTTTTTTTGGAAATTATATGCTTTCATGTATATAAAG
>JAQMYG010000008.1:23808403-23830430 GCA_030014215.1 Clariallabes teugelsi | reverse complement strand
AAAAAAAAATATATATATATATATATATATATATATATATATATATATATATATATACACGTGAGTGTGTGTGTGTGTGTGTAGCCTACATTACACCATGTGCTTACAATGCAAAGGTAAGGAGTTTTGAGGGCAACTGCCTGAAGAAACCCAAAGGAAAGATCCAGTTTAGTACCCTTCATTTCTGACAGAGTGAGTGAGAGAGAGAGATCAATATAGTGTCTCAGAGGATTCTTTGATATTGGTATATTAATAATGAAAAATAGATTCACATCCCTTCTTTCTCCTTTAGATATTAAATCTGCTGCACAATTACACACCTCAGGGAGTGCATAAGGGCAGAAATAAAACTAAATATATATAGTCGTACCTTCTGAGTGAGTGATAGAGCTGACTTCACACACACACACACACACAGTCATCAATTTTGTATAATATGACCAAGGGGCAAGCAGACAAAAGAGACTGTGAAACTTGTCCATACTGTAGTGCTGCTGGTGTTAATGAAGTCATCAGCCTGGGAGTTTGCTAGCCCGAGTGGCAAAGGCGTACACGCTTCTCACACACTCGCGCACATGCACATAGACACACACACACACAGACACACACACACACATGCACACACCCCTTCTCGCTTTGGCATCATTTCACACTTCATTTGCATGGCGGTGGCTGGCCGCAGTAAAGCCTCCTCGGATGGAAACACGTTCGAGGGCCTTTTTCCTCCTGCATTAATTAGTGAATAATTATGAATACATTAAACGACGAGTCACGCTCCCGGGACTCTGCGTTTCTAAGTAAATGAGCGCGTTGGCGTTTTTGTTTTTTATTTTTTTCCCCGTACGTCCGGCGCTCCATTTGAATCACAGATCCCTTCTGCTTTCAGCGTGCAAGGTTTCCAAGAGGGTTTTTCACTTTGCTCCGGCTTCAAACAGCCAACTGGTTACAGGTTCCATATGAAACGAATCAAGCCTGCCTTGGTGCAGGGAAGAGGGAAATATTCTGCCATCGTGGGGTTTTTTTCCCCTCTGTTTGAAAGGCGGTGTTATCCAAGGCTTTAGAGGAAAATGTAATGCACACATAAAGAAAGGTCGACCTGCCAGTCTCAGTTACGGATGAGACGGACGGAACGGACGAGCGACGTCTCCCTTACCCTCTGTAGTGTCTTTTAGCTCAGCATGGGCCATGGGATGACGAAGGCCCTCTCTGAGAATGTGGACACGGAGCTCTCAGGGAGCAGGAGAAGAAAAAGACGAGAGAGAGAGAGAGAGAGAGAGAGAGAGAGAGAGTAAGAAGTAAGAGTCAGAAGCTGTTTTTTTTTTTGCTTTGTTCCCTGGCGGAGATGAGATACGTCTGTCTGTCATGTTCCCTTTAGTCAAGGGCGTACAATCAGAGCTGCGATCTGAGTCCCGGTCGGATTCCGAGCGACTGATGTTGTCCTGAAACAGTGGGCTGGTATCAGATCAGACTTTTGACGCAGATTCAAATCTGAAAGTTTACTCAGGATCATTTTTCCATCTTCCGTTTCCATTAATTGATAAGGGTTTATCGCTAGCCGCGGGCCGCAGGGACGCAACACGGGCTGGTTCGAGCGGACGTGTGTCTTTTAGGTATCCACAACAAGTTCTTGTGTCCATGTATTTTAGATTGCGTTGTTCTAAGTAAACATTAATATTCAACACGAACATTTCGACACTAACGTTCTTTCTTTTCGCTTTCCATCGTTAAAAACTTTGACGTAATATCACGTAAGAGAAACCGATGAAGACACTTTGTCTTGAAGACTTTTTAAGAGACTGCTCGTGTTTGTTTGGTTTACTTTGTGGAAACATCTGCTCCAGATGTTTACGCTGACTTTTTCTCGGGAAAGCGTCGTTCCTAACAAAATACCATATTTGGTTATTTCTATATCAAAACGAAGTTGCGCCGCCTCATGCTTCTAGTCCCCGCGTAACGAGGACAAGCGGGAAAAGCCGTTATTAGCATAATTTATTGGCTTAAGATGCCTCGCAGTCAAAGACTGCTTCAGCTCTTACGCAGGGAAAATGATTAGCGCGCACCGTACTCCGAGGGCGATGCGGTGTTAATTTCATCAGGAGGAGAAAAGAGAGAGTTTTTTTTTCTTTTTTTCGTTTTTGTTTGTTTCCCCCAAGTCACGTGCAGTGAATTCAAATGATGCATGCAAACAGCAGACTGGTGCTGATGGGGGCAAAATGTATTCGCCATATGATTATTTATTTCTACGCCATTGGTGGCAAGCGCTGAATTAGCATGATGTTTAAGAGTCGGAAATATCAAGCCAGACATTGGGTGGGGGTGGGGGGGAAAGAGCTATGGGAAGGAAAGAGGTTATCATATTTTCCCCCTCCCGCTCCTGAGGGGCTCGAGTTATTTAATATTTTGTCGAGCGCCCGGAATTGGAATTTTACTAAGTTATGGAATAAACTAGACGTAATGCAATTTAACCTTATAGAGCGGTTTCATAACAGCGCTAATCTATTAATTTATCAGCCCCACTGGCAGCGCGGGGTAAATTTCCTTGCCTGTGCTTACGCGTATTCGTGCGCTTTCCGGGTTCGAGTCACGGTGTGCGGAGAATGCGAAAAAAGTAAACAAGTTCACGGTTTACAAATAGATGCCAAATTCCTCATTTCATGCATGGTTTGATACGTCCGACGAGAACACGTGCACGTGGTTTGTACTTCCTTATCTAAGCGGTGGAGGTGTGATGATCCTGCAAGCCCGATTCCATGCACACGTCCTTCCTTCCGTCCTTCCTGCCGCGTTGACCTTGAGCCGCACGCCGCTTCACGCACCCGTCAGAGATAAAACCCACATTCCCCAAGGTGCCTTTGCAAGCCCGAGTTCCACGCATGTTTTGTAGATATCAGAGAGAGATGAAATATATAAGCCATCTGCCCAAATGCTTAATAAATGGCTTCTCTGTTTTTTTTTCCCCTCTCTACCACAGCACACATCTCACGCTTTGCTTAGCTGTGGTTTTTTTCCCCCACCACCACCATCACAGCTCTATAGGGTTCGGAAACGAAGAAAAGTGTGCATAAAGATGAAAAATGCACAGTGGCACTCCATCTGCAGGGCCTCCCCGCAGTGTGTTTAAGGATGTTTGGGGATCTGTGGCATTCTCCTGTGATCAATAAGCGCCTGACTGTTTAATTGGTCATCAGTCAACGGCAGGGAGGTGTGTTTAAACCCGGAGGTGCTTAATCCTGGCTTATTACGCATCTCCTCGGGGCCGCTTTGGCAACAGCGCGTGTTTCCAGACGGCTTACTAAGCAACGCCGTTCGCATGCAGAAAGCAACGGGAGTTGCTGAGGGAGGGCCGGCACTAGGGAGCTCCATCTTGACTTCGCAGTTGTGGTCACCCAGAGTGCTTCAGGGTTTTGTGTTTCCCAGCTCCAGCGTATCATGTTAGATACGGTGCGTGAAAGCTCCATTGTGCTACCCGGTGTCATGTTTTTGGTCAACTGGAACATTTGTCTTAGCAGCGAGAGAGGTGTAAATGTTTCAAAATACTTATAAATTATAGCTTTCAGTTCTCCCATCAACCTTCTTTGGTGGGAGATGATTGTTGGTGGTTGATGATTGTTGGTGGGCCTTAGGATGATAGACTGACGCTAAGACAGAAAGTGTCCCCACAATGTTTTCAAGGTGTGTCTGACCTTTACCCTCTGGTGTATGACTTTATCCGAGCCTCCCTTGCATTTTAGATGTCCTTTACCCTCCTGTCCCTGTGCGTGGCTATTTGTGGTCGTTTCGCCATTCAAGCCGTCGTTAGCGTGTAACATAATCCAAGCCGTCAGAATAGGAAGACATCTTAGACGTGTTAAAATGATATCCGTGTCCCAAGTCGTGTACTCCGTGCACTACTCTTTGGAAACGATTTATAAGCGGGGTACGACGTCCGGGGCCGAGGTGCTTAAAATTACCAGCACACAGATTGTAGCGTGATGGGCGAGCGAGCATCGCTTTGAACGCTCTCTCTCTGGCAGTTCACTTTTACGGTGCTTTCGGGAAACTGGGATTTTTTTTCAATCAGTAAATGTAAATGAGAATTTAATTTAAGTTTCGTTTCTGTTTTAGAACCAAAATACACATAGGACAAAGATTGTTAGGAATTAAAGTAACGAGCTAACATCAGCTGGCACTGAACAAACAACACTAGCATTCAAATTATGTGAAGTTCCCCTCGATTACCAGTGTCACCATGTACCATCTAGTTCATAATTATTTTTGGAAAGTAATGCGATTTTTGAAATTGAGCTTTTTTGATGCTATTTCTTGCAGTAACAATCATTACATTAACTGTTTAGGAATTGCATCCAGTATTTTTACATTAACAAACATGTAAGGGTTGATATGTTAAGACCCATAAAATATAATGATCATTTTTTTGCATCATGTAGATGCAAATCTGGAATCCATGGATATTGACAAATGCTGAGGTTCCTCCCTTGAGATTCTCATTAACTTGAGACTTTAGTGCAGCTGCCATCGGTCGCTGCTTGTTTGTGTATCTTTGTGTCTTCAGTAACTGAAAAGCATGCTTTGTTGGGTTGAGTGATTTTAAGTGATTTCATTTTTTTGCATTAATAAATCTCTTCGTTGCTTTAGCAGGATGTTATGGTCATTATCCATCTGCACCGTGAAGTCTTATCAGCTTTGATGCATTTAACTAAACCTGGTAGAAAGTACAGTACTATACACTTCAGAATTAATCCTGCTATCATCAGTCACATGATCAGTGAACACCAGTGACCCAGTTTCATTAAGAGCCGTACAGTACATGCTCAAGCTTTGTATCATGAGCCCTTCCTTTCCTTCTCCATAATCTTGCTTTCCCATCATTTTGGTACATCTGTCTTCAGAATCTGTCTTCAGAATCTTGTCCCAGGACTACGCAGGCTTTTAGATGGTGGTTTGCATGTTCAGGTGAACCCTCTTTATGTATATTCATGAAGGCGTCTCTTGATTGTAGACTGTGACAATCACCTTAACCATGACCTTGCTCTTGACTTGGCTAGATATTGTGGAGGAGTATTTCTTCACCAAAGGGAACAGTTCTGCAGTCATCCACCTCAGTTGTCATTATGTGGTCGTCAAGGTCTTTTGGTGTTGCTGAGCACAGCAGCGCATTTGTAATTTTTAAGAAATCGCTGATTTGGCACATCGTAATGTTCCTGCTATGGCTTTGATAGGTCTGTTTGGCTTTTCATTCATGTGCATCAGCACCTATTTAGTCTGCACGTTGAGAATTCCAATGAACAGCTCCTTAATCTGAAATAACCAAGGAACTGCTTATTAGTTATTAGTTGTCCAGTTATATTTGAGCCATAAAGAATTGTCTGTAATTCCTAAATTGTTAATGTTTTCGTTAAACCCCCTTGAATTAAAGCTAAAATGATACTTTATTCAGATATTTATTGCTTTATTTCGAATATATTGTAATGGTAAACAGTGACAAAATTATGAAAAAGATGTCCAAATACTTATGCATGTATGAAACGAATAATATATTAGGTTCAATTAAGCCTTTGGGACTGCTTATGATGTTGAGAGCAATAACTGTTTAATTAATAAGTACTGTATATATATATTTTACATCAGGTTCCTGTTTGCCGTGTTAGCAAGCCTATCATTACTGTATTATTAGCCATTACAACAGGAAGAAAAGTCTAAATGTGTTAAAAACTATCATTAGCAAAAATCCTTTAGTATCATTAGTGTTAAACCATCACTAGAGGTTATAATTAAATAGAGTGTTTTTATTATTATTATAAGCACAATATGTGTTCCTACTAGCAAACACTCAGCTCAGTACAGAAAGCAGATGATCATGAACGCTCGGCTAATTTAAACTCATTTTATGCACTTTTATTTTATCTCGAATATTATAAGAGCTCAATTATATTCCTTCAAATATACATGAGTTTAGAATTTAGCCTCAAGTCACTAATGATGGCCAGCTAGTCAGTTAGCAACAGCTAGCTACAGTGTTTTTAAGCTAGGCGTGGGTTTAATGTGTTGCTAATGATGATGGTAAACAGCTAGCCGGTTAGCTAATAACACTAGATGTTGTTTGATTTAAAAAAAAAAAAAAAAAAAAAAAGGCTTCTCTCAGAGGGAAGAGTGACGAGTTTATAAGCTACTTTATTGCTATTGTTGTGTCTCAATGTTTTAAAAAGCTAGCTAGCTAGTTTAAGAATAATACTTTTTTACTTTTTTAATAATCTCTGAGACCTATGGAGAGTTTATAAACTAGTCACGGGTCACTGTGTGTCTCTGAGAATGATGAAAGTGATTTTGTTGGATAACATTAGCTAGCTAGCTGGCTATTAACTGATTGTTTTTTTGTTTGTTTGTTTGTTTTTTACAAATGTAAGGAACTGGATCTTAATATGATAAAAATGGACTTCTCTAAGCTGGCATGTTTTATACAGTATGTGTTTTAGCTTTGATTAAATTACTGCGATTTGCTAACGACGTAGCTTTGAAGTGTAATACTGTATTTAGCATCTATATAAATAAAAGAAAGGTTTTGAAATCGCTCTTTTAATTATATATTTATGTTTCATATATTGGAGGACCCCAAACCAGTCTCAGAAAATCTGTATGTCTGTATATCTGTCTGTATAAACCAGATTTTGTCACGGCATCACGCAAAACTGGACAGAATTTAATAACATTTTGGCAACACCTTGCCTTAAGTATAGCCTGCCCCATGAGTGACATTAAAATGTTGGGTAAAAACGATGTTATAAACAGTTATTTGCCAGATTTACTTGCTCAATGTAAACAAACACCTGCACCAATAGATACTAATTATGAATTATATATTTATTTTTATATTAATTAGATATTAATGAATTAGCTAAAATGAATATTTTTACTGGGATTAGTTCATATTTTCACTTTGGCTGAAATAACAGTGCTGAAGTGATATAAGTGATACTTATTGGAGTCGTTTTAGGACGGATCTTAATCCTTATTCCGATCTACTTTTTCCATTTCTCATCTGTGATTCTCTCTCCGATTACCGAACAGGGAGTGTATTTGTCTCTTGATGAAAGAAGGACAACTTAGTGTAAACTAGGCGTAAGATACTCAACCTTACAGAATGTGATTTCTTTGTATTAATAAGTTAGACAGAGAGTTCTGCTGTACAGACAGAAAGACAGACAGACACGTACGTGGGCTTCAACATGAAATAATGATAATAATATCACTGATGACATTAAAGCTCATCAGATTATTTTTATCTTTAACCTTTTAACTATTTTTACAAACTCCTTTCCCGTCAATGACGTGTACTAACTCTAGTCATACCTAATAGGAATTAAGAAGCCCTGGAAGTTTATAGGATTAGTATAATAGTTTTAATCCCTGTATCAATATGGCTGTAATAAGCATGTTTCATGTCTATTTTTATGCAAAGCATTCGCGTATTGCTCATGCTTGTGTATCCACGCGTCCATATGCCGGTGCCCGTTTTAAGTGTTTTCTCACCGTCTGTCCAAGAATTTATAAAGCACCTTGGGCAGGCTCTGGCTGGCGTAGAGTCTCTAATGGCAAGGGCGTTGCAGGGAGGCCACGCTGTATCGCGGCCAGCTCTCGTCCTCTTCAAGTGACACCGCTGACAGCCAACGACGGCCGATGACCTTTCCTCATTACGGCCATGTGTGTCCAAGCGCTAGCGCCTCGGGCTGGCAATTCAACTGAGTCAACATTGGGCCCGAGCCATGCAACACACACGCAGGGGGGGAATAGGAGAGCCATTGCACAACATCTGCTGCCTCTATTTGAGAGGGGGGTGCTTGGGCGGGGGTAAAAAAAAAAAAAACACTTGGGATTCTCTCTGAGAATCTTTACACATCTTACAGTTAATTATCTGCTCTCAGATTGCCAGGATTTAGTGTGTTACACTTCAGAAACACTGAAAGGTGATAGCCATGGTTAGCTCACACGCTGTGAACGAAACCCCATTGATCGTTTATTGATAAGTCTCGTACCGTGTTTCCTATGAACCGGTTGCTTATGGACCAAAAGCTCCTTTTACGCTGAAGCTATACACTCATTTACACTGGATCAGGACTGTAATATGGACTGAACTGTCTTTAAGGTGTACAGACTGTTCTGGAAGTATTGGCACCCTCTTAGTGGGGAAAAAAAACAAAGGGTTAAGTCTTTCCAATCTTATGGGGAAAATCTTATGGTATAAGAAAGAAATCTTTTTTTGTTAATTGAATTATGTTTGTCCTCATCCTCTTAAACCATAACAAAAAATATAAATATTATAGATATATTTTTAAATGTAAATATATAATAATAATAATTGGTTTGAATAATTCTGAAGCTGGATGTTAATCTATAATTATAGATGGATGCTGTACCATATGATTATTATTATCATAATTAAGAAATCAGAAATTGAAGATAAACATCATTGTGACATCATAAAAGAGACAAACTGATTCCAAATCGCACAATCAGATGGCTATCAGGGTCATGATATAACTATCTGTTTTCTTATTACTTTTACCTTGGTTTACTGTATTTTAACTTAAATGAAATGTTGTGTATACGATGGGGCAGAGCTTATTTCTGGGCCAGAAAAAAAAAAGAAAGCTGAAATCAAGAAATTTTGCCAGATCTGTTGAATAAAAGATATTCTAAATAAAAATGTTTTAGGTCTCTTTAAAGTTATGTGATGAATATAGGAATAAAAAAAAAAGAAAATCCAAACTGCAGCTTTTAGTCGAAAAAGCCACAATGGAAGCGTTTTGCATCTACAGCATTCTTTTTTCTGCTTTTTTTTCCCTCTCTGTAAAGGCATTTGTGATATTTTGTTAGTACTACAAGTACACTGTGAAGAGAAAACAATTTCAGCAAATTCATTTCCGAGCGTGGCCTCATTTAACCTCCGGCTTTGTCGCCTGAAACATGAGACTGAATTGTTTGTCTGCATCTGTAGCGGTTATTCACATGAAGCTTTTATTCCAGGTAGTTTTTGCCGCTACCGTGTAGTTTGCCGGAGGCTTCGCACGGAGAATAGTCTTGGTCACGAAAGCGTCGTAGCGTTTAGATGAATCATGTCCTAACCGTCGGAGTGTTCAGAGTGATACTGCACTGCTGGTTCGTAATAATGTTGTAGTTACGGCACTCGAGTGGGGGAGAGAGAGATTTGGATTCTTGAGCGTGAATGGGAAGAAGGCCAGTCGCATATTGACGCGTGTTGGCCTGCGCTAGTGCTAAATTCCTCCTCGTCACATCTAATTACACGCCTGTTGATTGATATGGGGAATTAGAAGCGAAACATGCGCAGGGGTCTCGGCGTGAATGGAGAGACGCTTCTCTTTTGGAGTTTTTCTGTTTAAACAGAAGCCTTTAGGGCACGAGTGATGTTAGAGCGCAAGTGTTTGAATAAATTAGTGCTTTACAGCGCATTTAGTTGACTTTTTTTCGCGGTTTTGGCAATCTGACGCATCATTTGCATTTATTTACTTGGCAAAAATTGATATCCGAAGCGACTTCGATTTGTTTCCGGTTCAGGACGAGTGTGACACGGACTATTCACACACACTATGGGCAATTTTGAAACGCCAGTTTGCCTAACCTGCATGTCTTTGGATTGGGGAAGAAAACCAGAGAACCCAGAGGAAACCCACCAAGAATGGGGAGAACATGCAAACTTCATGCACACAGACCCGGGGCGGGAATCGAACCTGGACCCTGAAGGTGCACGGCGACAGTGATAATCACTACACCGTGCAATGTAATTTTTTTTTCTTCAAAAGTTAAAGATGCAGTATGCAGGTTTTTTAACAATGGTCTTGTATCTGTTTGTCTTTCCCGAAAACATATAAAGTTGCAGAGAAACCGTAAAGCGCTCCATGAGGATGATATAATAGTTAGTTTCAGTAGCTGCAGATCAATTAATCATGAGACTTTGCTAAACTTTGAACATAACAGGTTTTAGTCTCAGCACCAGGCTCTCTTCTGGCTGTGAGCTTCACAATCATGAAACTAGCTGATTGGTTTGATTTAGCTGCTGTGATTGGTGTGTGTGTGTGTGTGTGTGTGTGTGTGTGTGTGTGTGTGTGTGTGTGTGTTTGCAGGTTTCCTGGCAGGCAAACAAACTTTAATGCATCTCCACATTATAAATGTATTTGAAAAAATAAATGATATAAAAAGGAGTTTGCTGGTTGGTCAGTTACGGTGTCAATCAAACTGCCTTGTTTGGGTATAAGTAGGCGGGGCTTAGTCATGTTTACGGATTTTTATTCAACAGAGCAACATTTTAACACAGTAAGCAACATCACCTTTAAACTACATTATGTGAATGTACAAAACAATTACCAAGCGCAGGATTATACAGTGCCTTCCAGAATTATTGGCACCCTTCATAAATTAGGAAAAATGTTGTTGTTGGCCTTTCGCACAGGTTTGACGCCGGATGCCCTTCCTGATGCAACCTTCATATTTTATCGGGGCTTGCGATTGGCAGTTTGGTCATTGGGTGGGAATTTTAAACCTGGGCATTCCTCATGGCAAATGAGAAACCTACAAGTAAGCCACCAATGCCCATAAAATAGAAAAAAATATATATAGTGAATGAGTTGCAATCAATCCTTTATATACATGTACTTGTAAATATGTATAATTTCGTCTTCAAATGTTGTTTGTGCCTTTGAAGATATCTCGTTTCCCTAGGGTATAAAAAAACACGGTTGTGCAACTGTGATCGTCAAATGAAAAAATCAAGCATCAGGACCAGACGTGTTAACTTGCGCTGCTTCTTGCGAAACTTATCTTCGCCGTGTGACGCAATCCAAGCCATTAGATCCGGAAAAAAGGGGGTCCGTAATGTGTTGAATACTATAATTAGCCGAAACAATTAGCCGTTATCCGTCAGTGTTATTAGAGGTAAGCGGTACGAAGGCTGCAGTTTATTTATCCCGCAGTATTCCGTTCTATATTCATCACCACATCTACCTCCATCCATCTCACCATCGTCTCCATGCACACACCAGCTTTGTTATAGAATAGAACGGATGGATCCCCATATAGATTTTTTTTTTTTTGCTTGAGCTAAGAGGTACTGTAACGGGTAACAGATTCGTGAGCCAGCGAACTGAGATCTTATCTCCTTTATTGAACTCACGAGAGCTTCGGAGTCTGAAGGTAATCAATAGGCGAGGCATTACCATCCCGCATGACCGCGAGACCCCCCCCGGACATACAGTACTGTAGTGTGACAAGATGTGCACGGAGGAATTTATCCTGTGCCGATACCAACTGCATGTGTGTGTGTACGAGTGTGTGTGTGAGTCCCAGTGCTTATTGTTGATGTGGTCACAAATGTGATGTGTGTGTCAGGATTGCTGTGAAATATCAAACGTTTCCCTGTTGCCCCGGTCGCGTGGTAAAATAAAAATGCTAATTCAATTCGTCTTTCCAAAGCTGCTCTCGTTAGAATGTCCAGAGGAAAGCATTATTATTATTATTTTTAAAAAAGGAAAGAAAAAAAAAAAGAGCTAACCCTTATGTAAAATTGCATTAGTTCTCAATGGGAGTTCATTGGTCACCATGGAAACTATGTAAACTCATAGGAACCCCTCGTGGCTCTCAGTGCTGTGATGCGTCCTCAGGAAATAATTGGGTAGATTTGAAAAAGCATGAAATTCTCCTGTTGAAAAGAAACATGATTGAATGAATTCTCAATTCTGAATGGTTAGAATATGTGGCTTCATTTACTGTGTTACTGTTTCCATAGTAACGGCTTGTTTTCCTTTTTTTTTAAAAAGTCTATTTAAAAAAAATTATTAAAAAAATATATTTAAAATTTGATTTGTTATATAAGAAATTTCTATTTGGGTTTATTTTTTGTTTTAAGGAGTTTGTTAAATTTGGAAGGAGTCTCCAGTGTCAGTGCTTTGTAGTGAAAAAAAAAAAGTATGCTATGGTATGAAAGGAAAAACTTTTTTTTACAATAAAAAAAAAAAAAGAATCATACTAAGTTGCGTGCAAAAGTTTGCACCCCCCACGGTTTCTGGGTTAATAAAAAACGAAGTTTTGTCTTTTACATAATGTTACATAATATAACATTCACACCACGCTTCTCCATTTAGTCCCGCTACAGTGTTTATCCCTCACCTGCTCTCCCATAATAACCCAACGGTGTAGCTTTAAAGGTGCATGAAAATAGAAATGCCCATTTGGATCTCGCAAGCTTGAAATAAAAGGCTTTTTTGTGACTCGTGTAAAGATCCGAGTCTATTTTTTAATCTCTGACCTCTCGATGTAGCAGCGCGAATCCGTCCCGCACATTCAGAGACACTTTTGCGCTGAACCCACACTCAGGGATCCGACTCGCTGCTTCTGCATCCGCCTTAGGTCAGCCGAAATAAATGTATGGATGCTGGCCTCGGCTGCGGCAAGAAAAAAAAAAAAAAGTCCCTGTTCGCTGATTTCGACACGCTGCGCCCTGGAGGCTTAAACGTCTGGGCAATTTAAATTTCCACCAGAGACTTCCGGGCATCTGAAAAGCCTATTTCTGGATGAGAGCCGTGTCTGTTGAATCCCCACGAATCATGCGAGTGCTCGCATGGATGGCACTCTATATCGAGGCCCCGACTCGCCTCGGTTATTCCGGATCCCACGGCGCAGGAGACGCGGCGTAGGGGCTTTTCACCGACGCGGCTGGTCTTCGACACAGAGGACAGCTAATTACAGAAAAGCCATGGCAATTTATCACGTTAAATTTAACCCGGGTGCGTTTCGAGCTTTCGCTGAACAGTAAACAGCTCGGTGTGCGGAGCGACAGAGCGCCACATGGCAGGTTGTGTGTCGCTCAGGTGGATGATCGGATTAAATCAGCTTTAGCGTTCGACTCTGTGTGAGTCGGCTTCTTTGTGTGGATGAAAAAACAGAATCGATGTCTGTAAATTAGTTTTTGATTTGAGTAAATATGAGTAAATGTTTATTCGTGATACAAAATATGAAAATAACACCGAATCGTGTAAATGTCTGCTGGAGCTAGAACAGGGTTGGGCTTTGCTTAGAATTTTTCAATTGACTGCATCAGACATTATTACTATTATTAATATTACTATTATTATTATTATTGTCATGTGATTGTACTCCATCTGTTTAGTTTTTGTCCAGTTAGACATGCTGTCTAAATCCATCTACTGTAATGTAGGGATTTCCTCAGTATACTGTACATGCGTGTTTAATACTCAAACCATGTAAAAGGTTATAACACTCATTCTCACCACTTTCAATAAATAAACTGTAGTAAAGTGAGGGACAAAATAGTGTAAAGAAATATTTGCTTAAATTGATTAAATGTCACTATGATTATATAACAGGGACGGGAATCACCATATAGTATATAAAACTTTAATGCTCTAATAAATAAGTCTGCTATTATTATTAGCACAGAATTTGTAATTCATTTCAATTGAGAAATCGTGAATTTTCATCCACCTTCATTCAAGTTACAAAGTAGTATCATGTCTCGAGTGATAGCGTGTTAGTTGTTAGCACGAATCTACTATAGCAAGCTAACATTACAGCAATAAGTGCTCTTTATCTTACGATTCATGTTGTATTAATCGATGGAATAGATTTAACCAGCTAATGCTAATGATCTATGGCGTAGATTGCAGGCGTTCTTCTCCTTCTTTCTTAAAACAATTCTCCGTCCGTATGAAAACGCTAAACACGGCTTCACGAGCATGCCCAAACCAGCAGATGGCGATATAACCCTAACCGTGAAGCTACGCTGTCCGATCAACAAACTAAAAAAAATAGTGTCTTTAAAAACACTTCCGTATGTAGCAAATCCTAACTCTACTGCAGTAAGTCCTCTACATACAAACAAGTTCCATTCCAAGAGCTCGTTCATAAGTCCAGTTTGTTTGTAAGTAAAACTACATTATTATTATTATTATTGCGCTATATATTATATATGGCGCTTCTTAGCAGTACCAGCTTCATCTCCAGGATGCATGTGATAATGTACGCCGAACATGCGATCTAACTTCGGCAACTGAACATGCGTGATCTTAACTCATAATGTTCGTATGTAGGGGACTTACTGTATAATCTTAATAGAATGTAGAGAGGTTACAGAGCGATGATGACACTTTTCCAGCTTCCTGAGCAGGAATTCAGGTTGTTAACGCCAAAAGTTTTCAAGGCACAAAGTTCATCCAACTTGTAACAGGAAATTGAACTGTTCTTTTTTTAAAAGTGACCCTTTATATTCATTGTGGTATAAACTTAAGACGCAGAAGTGTGGGCTAAGTGGAGGCTTTTAAAAAGAAAACCATTCAGATTAATCAAAAAGAGAGAGAGAGAGAAAGCGAGAGAAAAGATGACTCATTAGTGCATAGAACTTCCCCAGCATTTGTACTTCCACTTCCTGGGGATTTGTTCTTATAGCGCTTTTCCTTTTTTTGTTTTAATTGGTTTTGATTACCGGTGCTTTCTGAATAGCAGCGTACATGGTAAGCTGTAACAATAGCGCTAATGTAGAAGTCTTATACACACACATACACACATATACTGATTGGATAGAACATTACAATGCACAACGTTATTCTCTGTATTGTGTAGGGAGGCTCCGACCCCTCGGGGCGTGACTCCACAGGACCTCGAGGGGTATGTGCTCTGGTGTCAGGCACCAGGATGATAGCAGCGGATCCTTTGCGTGCTGTAGTTTGGGAGGTGGGACCTCGATGGATCAGATGGCACATTCCATGGGTGCTTGATTGGATTGGGTTCTGGGTAGTCTGGAGGTGGGCATGGCGGTCTTGAACTCTTTGCCTGTTGTGTGCTGTTTGCAGTGAGCTGTGATGTGCTGGGTGTTCTGGTGCCTTTCTATCGTTGCCAGAAGTAACTTTTTTGTGCTTCATTGGCTTTCCTGTTTGATCGGTGCGGACTTGCTGGCCCTTTGGTCCCCGCACGCATGGGTGAACCTTGGGTGACCCTGATCCTGTCACCAATTGATGTTACTCTTGTGGCTAAAACATTAAACTGTAACAAAAAACAGATATTGATTTGATTCTAATTTTAAAAACGCTCTTGAATTGCAGATGATCTAGAACCTTTATTGTTAACTTTGTGTCATGTTCCAGTGTATACTCGCTTCCTGTTTGAGCATTATGAATCTGAGAATGTTTCGTTCAGGGTTCGGGATGGTCTCACCGTGCTGTGTTGTGATGTTTGTAGGAATAAAGAGCAAAACATATTCACGGCCCAAATCTTTTTTTTTTTTTATCTTGAAACGATATTAAATTTGACACGCTTTCAAGGAAAATATCATACTTGGTTCAATGCTTTTGTGAATAATTTATCTCTTACAGTTCGGGCTCAGAGCTGCAGCGTGTGCTTTTACACACATTCTCACTGTTTCATGCTTTTTTTTGTCCGCCCGAACATGAGACGTCCTCTTTGAAGGTCCAAAAAGTCTAAAATCCCAGACCAGAAAGCAAAGAAAGAAATGTATCACTCGTTCAAGGTTCAAAGGATACAAAAAAAAAATTTGAAAAAAGAAAATGGGACGCACACACTCTCCTACACACACTATCCTCATTTCATAAATGGCTTCAGATCCCCTCCAGGTCCTCCACGGAGCCCGTCAAAGCCCCGGCGTTCCTTTAACCGCCACGTCTTACCTTTCAGTTTCTATTACGCTAATCAATGGCGTACATTAGTCGTCCTTTTGCATTAGGTTCTGAAAGAGCTAAAAAGGAGAAGGAGAGAGACAGACACAGAGACAGAGAAGGGGTAGAGCGACGTCTTCCTTTTGTCCCGCTGGTTTGTGTGGGCATTTATTTTTAAACCTGACAGAACCGGTTGTGTGGAAGACCCCGATTTCTTTTTTGTTTTCATAGGTTTTTTTTAATGGAAATGAATAGACGTGTCTTCGGATGAATAAGTTGGCTAACGTATACTAGCTTTCTGAAACCAAACTGGTGAATCAGGTACATGTAAGATAACCTGTTTTTCTTTTCCAACATAACTTTAAAAAACACGGACCAGCCAGGATACGAATATAACAACCGAATGCAATAATTTTTTTTCTTTTCCTTTTTTGTTTTAATTGGTTTTGATTACTGGTGCTTTCTGAATAGCAGTGTACATGGTAAGCTGTAACAATAGCGCTAATGTAGAAGTCTTATACACACACATACACACATATACTGGTTAAACATTGTGCGAGCTAGAAAATTCCCGCAAAATATACATTTCTCTGCCATGTTTTTTTGTTACATCGGTACCTCTGTAATTAAGTGGTTCTTAATCCGGTTCCTATGGTGAAATTTCATATTATGAAACGCATTGTCCCATAGGAAATAATGTAAATTGCGTGTAATCCGTTCCAGCCACACAAAAATATTACCGATAATACCATTTTCCAACATTATAATTATATTTTTGCATTAAAAAAACAATCAAAACATTTTAAAAAGACATGTACAGTATATGAAGTAAAATATGAAATAAATAGACATTAAACCTCACTTAACCTTTATTTATGTGATTCCTCTTGGCACCGGCTGCTTTAAAAACCAAACTGAAAGCGGCTCCGTTTTCTTCTTGCTACCGTCCTTGATAATAATTCTAGGACCAATGGTGCTGTGTCTTCACTAAATCGTCAAGAAAAAACATTCACGCAACTTTTGATCGGCGACGTACCTGATGTACACCCAACCGACTCGGTCGATCATATATGTCAAAAATGCTTTACATGCCGTGACGAATTTCTTGCAAACTTTTACTTCTTAAGGCTAAAGTACGCAGGAGCATTTATATGCCAAGGTACAGCTGTATATATGTTTTATTTATGACTTCATTATTAAGTCAGTACCAAAAAAAACATTTCTGATTTCCAAACATTAGTAGTCTAGCAAAAATGTCAGTCCTACAGGAAAATATCCGTAGGCCAGATATTAAAGCAGCAGATTATGTAAAAGACCACTTTTCAGACAAACTAAAGAAAAGAAGAAGAAATCTTCTAGGTTTTGCCGCATGAAAAAAGAAGCAGGTGCGAGAAAACCTTCAGATGGACTGCGGCTGGTTCTGCAGGATGTTCAGTAAAACCAAACAGCTCATTTGCTTATAAAATAATAACTGCAAAGTGTCGTCACACCAAGTATTGACTTTATTTCATTAATTACTGTATTTTGTGTAGTTTTTCTAAGTACTGTAGGAACTTTATCTTTTTTTATCGTTCCTTGCTCTACAGCATTTCTATGCATGTGCCTTACGACTTTTGCACACTTTATTTACATCACCAGTCAAAAGCTTCGGCGCAAGTTTGGATAAATGTTCTACATTCCAGAACAAATATTGGAGTTATTTTACGACATGAAGGCCAGCTGTTCTGGAACAGTTCATGCAAGAACAGTATTGTCACAAGTGTATTTACAAAACAGATCAAGCACCATGATGAAACTGTCTCTCAAGAAGACCTTCCCAGGAAAGTAAGACCAAAACCTACCTCTGCTGCAAAGTTCATTTAGAGTCACCAGCCTCAAAAATCACCAGCTAACCTCAGATTAGAGCCGTTATGAAGCTTTACAGAGCAGAAGTAGCAGATATACATCTCAATATCAACTGTTCAAAATAGATTATTGTGTATTTTGGATAAACGCCTTCAGTATTGTTTCACAGTGTAGAAAGAAATAAAAAATCAGGAATGACCCTGGAGTTAGAAGGGGTGTACAAACTTTTGACCGGTAGTGTATATAATTAAACGTGATTTTATACACTTTCTCTGACTGACGCCTGATCTAGCACGCTTTTAGTGAAATACGTTACTGCAGCTCTCCTGAAGCTGAGGAGTCTCACACTATGTTCACGTTACAGGCAGGAAAACTAAACACACCAAGTTTCGCTCCAAATCATATTTTTCTAAATCATATTTTGTTTGCCGGCGTTCATCCAGCACGACATCCCGGGGTTTTTTCTTTTTCTTTTCCCCAAGACCCCCGTCTATATTTATTGTTGGTGTGAACAGATCGGGATGGAAGATGGCTGGATTTGTTTAATAAATAGATGTCACCGGTCTTGAAATGAAGCCCTTCCTTTGAGGAATATTAAAAGTCTCGCACCACGTGACGGCCGCGTTTCAATATCCGTCTTCGTCTCCCGTGACCGAGCCTTTTTTGTTTTTTGTTTTGTTTTGTTTTTTTCTCCGTGACCACATCACGTGCAAGCTCGGTTCAATTTTCCGCCGCTCAGACACCACCGGCGTTGCTTTCTATTCCTGTATGGAGGTGTTATTTGACAAGGCGCTAATGAAAGCCTGAGATGTTTAATATATGCTATCGACCCTTTCCCAGGCTGTGTAGTTGCTGTCTTATCGTATTAGCCAGTCGCCATGCTGGAACGCCTTCACGCTTTTCACTTAGCCTTAATTTCCTTCACAATGGCTGCGAACGCGCGAAAAAGAAAAATGTAATTTTTTTAAAGGCCAAAAGAGGAAAAGTGAGCACTGTTCCTTTTCTTTTTTTTTCCTTTTTTAAAAAAAAAATTACGTTCAAATTCTTTCATGACGACTGAAGCGTCACTATCCGGGTTGTCACACGGCTGGGCGTTGAGAGAGGCTAGCTTTAAGCATGAGGAGGAAGATGGCAGACACACGGCGGCCCCCTTCCCCTCCCCCGATGTATCGCTCGTCTCTGAGGCCGCGCAATTAGCTGTCCTGCCTTCACAGAAACAAAGGTATGTCCTGAGAGGCGCAGGGATGTCAGAGCCGCCTGGTGACACACTCGTGGCCCCGAGGCTGCACTCTTGACTCGAGGAGTCACTCGCCGTCACTCCTCATCACTGTCTAGCGGCCCGCTAATGGCATCTCCAAACAGGAAAGAGGCGACATCCGGCTGGGAAATCACACACATCCAATCCTTCACCCCCCCCTCCTTCTCTTTTCAGGCTAACGGGCAAAAAAGGTTAGGCCTCGGACACTCCCCGCCCGCAAAGACAAAGATACAGAGGAAGGAAGAAGGTAAGGATTTGAGGCTTAACGGTGAGCCGCTACTTCCTGGTGCAGGAAAAAAAAAGCACACACACACACCCGAGAGCTTCGTTAGCTGAACGTGCAGAAATGAGCACACTCATACAGGGAATTCGATCTCTCCCAGCATCTTGTGAACCACTTTGTAAAAACCGCAATGCTATATTTTTGGACTCGGGGCAAACGGAGAAACATCTGAGGTGTTCAAGGGAAGACAGTAAGCTGAGCCGGATTTCTCTTGGAAGCCTTCCGAGCTAATATCAGGAGTGAAGCTGGTGGCGTCAGCTGTCAGTCCGGATTTACGTTTCTCGCGCTCGTACGCTTTTAGTCAGCGAATAAGGAATCGAGAAACGTGTAGCGTTTGAACGCGGTGAACTTGATGATAAGACGTTTTGTCACATGTATAACATCAAAAGCCGATGTTTTTATTCTTCAGAGGACAATGTAATATATTTATATTTATTTATTGCTTTTTTTTTTTTAATGATCCACCAAAGCCGTTCTTATGACAGCGGATAAATAATGCTCGTCCAAGAAACACACAAAGACTTCAATGGATGTAAGAGACACTTAAACAAAAACAAAGTTTTGAATCCACCGCACTGTATAAGTCGCTTTGGCCTTGATGTTGTTGCTACAGCAACAATGCCACATTAGGACGAGTGTCAATAAGAATAACAACGCTGTTTTGGATATAACATTAAAATGTGGAGGACTATATTCTCCCAAAGACATGGGTTTAAATTCTGTAACCGGCCCGATTGCCGGTTCGTAAATCTCAGAAAATCCGACTTCAATAACCAGACGAGCGTAAAGAATCATTACACGTACCCATAGATGTACAGTATAAAGCCCGTGTTAATATACTTCAGCTTATTGTACTGTACGTCCAAAGCAATCACGCACAATCATCATCTCGACAATAAATCTACGCGCGGTTAATAAAACCCCCAGGCGAACGAAGGCCGCATTAACATTCTCGCTAATTTTCCACACACTTCTGCCTCGCTTCTTATCAGGCCAAGCCTTCTGTTCGTATTCCAGACAAACACGAACAAGTGTAGGCTGTCAGAAAACGAGCATGTGTACTAAACGGAGGGGGAAAAAAAACACAAAAAAAAAAACGCAAGCCAGTAAAAAAGACACTAAAATCGGTATGTAACAAGTCGTGCAAAAATGTCCAACGGACAAGGACTAGCTTAACAGCATGTTATCATCTATCATCTCTGCATGTAAAAGCCTTCTGTTGTGTCCTGACATACTGATTGCAGATGGTCCAATTAATGTCCGTCTGAATCCATCATTTTTCCGCCGAGCGCAAAAGCAATCACGGCCGTTCCCTGTGAAAGAGATGAGAGGGAGCGGGAAACGGTGCAGCGCGCCGATAAGCCGAGTCCGTTCGTCGGTTGTTCTGTTCCGTTTCATGCTCCGGAGAAAACACACACAGTGGTATAAAAAAAAAAAATAAATAAATAAAATCAAAATAAAAAAGGAGGGTTGGAGATAAGTCGGAAATATCCAGAGAGGATTTTCAGCATCTGCTCGGTGAGTGTCAGTAGGATTACGGTTGGCGTTATCCGTTCTGGGAAGACAGGGGGTGTTTTTTTGAAGACGCTACAAGCTGATGTGTAGTAGACAGTGTGGAAATAAATTTAAAAAGGAGGGGAAAAAAAACATATAAGGAAGTGTTTGTTGTTGTTGGATTTAATGGCGTGATTGGTACAAACGTATGGTCAATCCATCTCCAGTCATCCAAACCATCTCCGGTTTTTAAGGGCAGTGGAGGTTCAGGGGTTAAGGTACTGCATTATTGCGTGAACAGAACCAGGTTGCCGGTGTTGGGCTTTTGACCAACCCGATCTGCTCCATTGGTGCCGTATTACCATCTCGTGACCTTGTGCTCTGACTCCTAGTATTTCGCTGTACTCCCTCACACTGCACACGTGACCATGTAACGCCTTCGTTTTCTATCAGAAGATGTCACTGATGGAAGAATTAGAGGTGATTCACCTTGACGGGATGTCAACAGATTGTGGCGCAAAATAAAACTTCCAGTGGTCCAACATGTTGTCCAGCAGTTTTCCTTCTTCCTTGTCGCATCTCCTGAACCCTGTAAGCTACAAGACTCATATGAGGTGGCAAATGGTTTAGTGGTGAGCACTGTCACCTCATACCTACAGGGTTGGTGGTTTGGATCTCGCTTTCAGTCTATGTGGGGTTTGCAGGTTCTCTCAGGGTACTCAGGTTTCCTTCTACAGTACAAGGACACACAATGTAGGGTGATTGGCTTTTTTTTAAATTATGGATGCAGTGGTTTTGCATCCATAAGCTCCTTGGAATACACACCAGATACCTTCATGGCCCCCCATAGGGTAAGCGGTATAGAGGTGTTGATGTTTCTGTAGCAAGTAGATGAAACCAATAGCATCAGATTGGTTGATTGATTTCCTTCCAAATGTTTCTTTAACATTTCCTTCAAAAAGTTTTTAATGGGTTAGTGGAAATATGTCAACTTCCTGTTCATGGCATTGGTGAGAATACTGTACAGTATGTCTGATTCGTATGGGTAGGAGAATAGTTTATTATGGATTTGTGACCAAAATCATCTGACTGTCTCATAATTACTGAGAATATCTCCAAATTCTGGTTTAAAATGAGTATTAAATCAGTTTGTTATTTTAACTGGGAATATTTCTGGACAGGATGGTAGTGTATGTAAGTGGTGAAGTTTGACTTGTGGTCAAAAACGATCATCGTATCTCGTTTGGAGGAAACGTCAAAGCCATTTTTAATGCAAATGCGTTTTGTTTATTGGTAGAAAGAAATATTTGATTTGTACAGTATGGGCAGGTGATCTTGTGGCGGCATGGTGGCTTGGTGGTTAGAACTCGCCTTGCAACTCCAGGGTCCAGGCTCGATTCCCGTCTCTGTGTGCATGGAGTTTGCATGTTCTCCCCGTGCTTGGTGGGTTTCCTC
>JAQMYG010000008.1:23771009-23792786 GCA_030014215.1 Clariallabes teugelsi | reverse complement strand
AAATGAGACACCCCTACCCCTTCACGTGAACGCGCCAAACGGAGGGGTAGGGCTAAGTGTAGGGGTAAGGGGTAGAATTGGGATTCAGCCTTACTTTTCAGAACTGGAGTTTGCCCCTTCGTCTAGTCACATGGTTCATATGATCGGCTAGGTTACATTTTGAAGCTTGGGTACAGAGCGACAGGAAAAATTACACGAATTTGTCAGGGCTATTAACATTTTAAACATAAATGATAAGGTAGAATTAACATCTAATCAAACACTGTGTCTTTCCATTTTTCAGTAAAGGATAACTGGTTAGCTTTGACACCTGGTAAATATGTTACTAAGTAGTATGGCGTTATTTTGAAGAAAAAAGAAGATCGAGTAATAATGAGAGTGTGAAGAACGTGTCAGAAATATCAACATGTATCTCATACGTGTTGACAAATTACTGAAACAAGATTCATGTAGGCTAAGACTACATATAATTACACTTAGCGTAAAAGCTATTCACACTGTGTCTTCATATTATCCTCTAAAGGCTAGACTCATTTTTTACAGCCTGTTTATATACAGTAGTAATTGTGATGGTAAAAATATGGTAAAACCAAGATTCTGTCTTTGTAAAAATGTGCTCTTTCGCTTAGCATTGCCTGCTAATAACGTCTGCCGTATTTGTTACACAACAGCTTGTAAACTTGACTTTGAATGTCAGGAAAATAATATAGCAATACAGCAATAGTCATCAGAGTAATACGGCTGCAGCTAACGTTAGCTTTTAGCATCTACAGTTGTTGTGTGTTAGATAAGGTTTGAGAAATGAGGAAGAAAGCTGAAAGAACGTTTTCTGACTTGCCTTCAGGAACTGAAATCGGTGTTTGGTTCGAAAATGGCGACTTTAGACCGTCCAAAGTTTTTTTTATTATTATTATTTTTTTATTATTACATAGTATACATATTTTCCTATTACATAACCCTGCAAATAAAGTATTATTCTGTAACATCTAAAACACTAAAAAGTTCGTTCTCATACTGTGGTCTGGTTTTGGAAGCTGAACAACACCAGCAAAGACCAGATGCTAATAAAACCATTTCCCTGAATCCGTCCAGAAGCGAGTCTGCTTTCTTTTGGCATTAATGCAAAATTCATCAGGCTGCTTTAGGTGAAGCACCTACAGAGCCCAATGTGGTCTTCCTTTATCAGTCTGTGCACGTCCGAGCATGAAGCTATCTCCTCTTTCTGCACCTCTCCGCCACCTTGAACCCATCATCATATCTCTCTACCGCTTCATATAGCACTCCACTTCACGCTTATGTCCGGCATTCTGATTTATTAATGCTTCTCAACCTTGAATTTTTTTTTTTTCTCGAGACATAGGCCCAGTCTGGAGGCCACCAGGTGAATAAGAAAAGAAAATGAGCAAACGATGAGGAGACGACGGGCTCGTTCAAGTCCATCCACGTCCCGGGTTCTTTTTTTTCGTACTTTAAAAAAAAAAAAGTGATAATTTCTTGGCATTAAACCTAATAAAAGGAATGCGTGCTAAGAGCAGGATAGATTCTGAAAATCATCCACACACTCGTTTAGCATTCCTGACATTAAAACCAAAATATAGAGCGAACAGACATGGCCACATTGAGGCTTGACGCCATCAGGACTCCGGTCCAGAGTTTGAAAAGTTCATTGTACAGTAGGGATTCAGATGATAATATCATTCCAGTCTGTTTTTGGAAATAATTCCCAGCAAGAATATTTGCTTGCCAATCATTGTGGTGATTTTAATTTGGTGACCTTAGAGACGTTGGGACAACATTGGTATTAGGCTGTTTTTAAAACTTAGAATGACTTTGATGAAATGACGTTAGAACAATGCTGACCTCATGACGAAGGGATAACGTTGAACGCATTCTCCATAACACATCGTTACAGAACGACGCCAAAGCCATTCTGGGACTCAAACTCCAGTTGCTGCATGCTTAACAGCAGACCACTAGGGAACGGCTAATTGCCAAACTATTAAATTGGAAAGCAGCCAAAAGCGGACATGATGCAGTTTGGACACCAGGTTACAGTAGAGTCATTCGGGAGCTAAGACGCACCTCATGCATCATTCTAACTTTCAAAGACAACATTGCCCAGATACTGCCAACAGAATTATGACTGGTGCAGCCTGTTTCTGTGGACTCATCGTTGTAAATCAGTAGAGGTCAGGGCAAGACGTGACCTTTTCCGCTCTGGCGGAGACAAACATTTACCCAAGTGTCCAAACCCAGCTCCTACCTGCCCGTCACACCTCGGCTCGGCACGGCGGATTTCCAAACCCTGTTAGAAACGTAGAAAAGCATGGATGTGGTCAGACATCATGTGAAAGGCAACGTAATGCAAACTCACAACTTAACTTCCCATTTCCCGGAGTTATGAGACTCCTACAGTCATGGTTTCAGCTTATCCAAAGAAATCAAAGCTTGGAAGGACTGATCAGCGCTGGAAGTCGTCGTATACTGTATGGGTTCTACTGTTATTTTTCTCTTTTTCAATGGTGTGCACAAGAGACTTAAAGCGAGACAGGTGACCTGCGAGTAAACAGTCTCACACTCGCCAAATCTGTAATTAAGACTAGCCCTCGTCATCTTTTTATTATGACTTCATTTATTTGACAAGGTCCCTCTGACGTGCTCCTGAGAACGGCTGAACGTTTTCAGCATCCTAATAAGCGGAGTGATTTTCTCTGAAAGTCAAAACATTTGTTGCCTTTTATGCCGTTACGTCTGCCTGAGTTTCATATTTATGCAGCGGCGTGTGTGTCAGAGAGAAAGCGCGAATTCATCCGCGAGTCCATTGTCAGTCAGGGAGCGTGCCGCTGCCGCGGTGTTTATTCGTGTTTGTGCAAAGCAGCTGTTCTCGCTAAGCTGGCTCGGATGTGCGGAAAAACCAGCGAGCGGATCGAGCCTCGGCCGCCGGAGCACAAAACGCACAGCACGCAAACCGAAACCGTAATCCGATACTTCTTCAGCGATCATACTCGCAGCGATCCGCAAGGAAACAGGGTTAAAAACGTGCGAAGGGAACATGATGAAAGTTTAAACAGATCAGGCACCTTTGTGGGAATTAAACCGTACATCTGATTCTTGATTGTGGTTTGTCTGGAATGTTCCTGGACTCGTATTAGAGTGTAAAGAAAGAAGAGGTTTGTTGACGCTTTTTTTTTTTTTTTTCCTTTTTGGAAGGAGTCTCCAGTGTCAGTCCTGAATGTTTGAGGTTTTCGGGATGGAAAAGTCGTCTTTCTTTGTAGCAAGCTGTAATTTATGTTTAATTTACTTCAAGAGAAAGGGAAAAAAAAAAAGTGCATATTAAACCGACAGATGTTTATAGCATCTCTAACGAAAGCGGTAAAACTAAGCTGTTTTGTGGACATACGGAGCAGGAAACAGGTCAAAACAGCGCCCCCTCAGGCTCAACATCAGGAAGGATCTCGAACAGAAATAAAGCCTTAAAATTCTTTTACGTGATGTATTTCTCACGTCAATTAAAATAAGATTTAAAGGAAACAGGATCGCACTTTTTTCACCAAAAACAAAAACATTCACCTTTATTTCACCTTGGCATAGAGTAATAAATATGCTTCCGCATAGCACATACATAAGAAAGGAAAAAAAAAACTTATAGCATTGGTTTCTTTTTAGTACACGTTTAAAATAGGTTACTTAAACCTGATCAGCACATATGGCTTGATCACGTGACCTGGACTACACGCTCAGCATATTTACTAGCAAGCGAGAGCTACAGCGAGTCTCCGGTGAGATTTACTGCCAGCGGGAGCTATAAATCTTCCTCCAGGTTGAACCGTTCAGCATTACACACACACACACACACACACACACAAAACACACATACACACAAAACACACACACACACATTTGTGAATGGTTCAGCCTGTTTTCCATGTTTTTTTTTTCCATAATTGCACTCGATCGGAAGCAAACTCATGGTTGTAAATCAGTAGAGGTCAGGGCAGGACGTGACCTTTAACGCTCTGGCTGAGACAAACATTTACACAGGTTTCCAAACCCGGCTCGTACCTGCCCGTCACGCCTCGGCACGGCTTGGCACGGCTCGGCTCGGCTCGGCTCAGCTCGGGCGCCGTTCCAGGACTGACCCCTTCCCAAGGGCGCTGGGAAAATTTTCACAGATCCCGAGCTTGACTTGATTATCTTGTGAGATTTCTGTGTTCGTTTGTTTCCCAGGAAGCTTTCTGGGGTTCCAGTGGTTTTGTGGTGAGGCAGCGAGGAAAAAAAAAATCCCTGAATTGTTATCTCTTTTTATATGATTTTTCTTTCCATGGCCGTTTCCTCCCGATTGACTAAAAGTTTCTCAGTAGTTTTTGATGTTCTTTCCCACTGAAACGGAGAAATGATCATCCAGCATCCATTTGTAAAGGAAGAAACCCCACGGCTTGCCACATTAGACCTACCACGGCTTCACAGTTTTTCTCAATTTGCTTATTCAGTGCGACCCAATGCATGCGCACACACACACACACACACACACACACAGTAATGTGACCTTTATATTAATCTCTCAGAGCGATAAACCAGTACTGCCGAGTGGCTGCTCATTTTGTACTTCGAGCTCGTTCGCTCTGCGAAGCGCGACACACAATTCTCAATATGTCCTGACACGAGAATCATTGTAAGAACATTTCTGCCATTTGGCTAATACATGAAATCGTAAACGTCGATGAGCTTCTGAGGCGCCGCAGTCGTTTTTTACTCAGTTGCACAAAATAAAAGGTCACAAACAAGTTCAGTTTTGTTGAACAAGGAAGATGAAGGAAAGCGACATCAGGTACCGTGTGAAATTCTGAGCCAGCTCTCACAGTATTTCTTCATATTAAAGTCAATTAAATGATGCAAATTCAATTAACGATAAAATGTGTGGGAACGTTATATAATATTAATACCGTGGCAATGTTACTTTACTGCAACAGGCTGCAAAGTGCCTAAAGATCCCATTTTAAAATGTGGTGATTTATGTACAGTAACGACCTCGGCAGCGACCTCATTTCCCCTCTCGTCTGTTCCAAACACTCCAAAGCCTTCAGCATCACCGGTAAACTAATCACCGGCCCGATCACCTGTCATCATCTGCACCTGTTTCTCGTTGGTTCATGCTTTACCAAAAATAGGAGCCGGAAAAAGTCCTTCAGGAAACCTGGAGAACTATTCCCGAACACTGCATTGAAAATACAAGAAAGTCTGGCTCTTTGGAAGGAAAATATGAAGAAACACGGGGGGTAATGTATTTCGATACATTAAAGTCTTTCAGAAATACATATTCTAAGGATAAGATTCACATGAATCGAAGTTAACTTTTCAAGAATGTCTAAAGATCCAGGTCGACTTCCGGTTATGTTAGTAGTCTTTACATGACAGTGTTAATAATTGTGTGATGACTAGTGATTCAACAGAGGAAAAGGAAAAGCTGCAATAGCATGAAATCCTCCTTAAATAATCCGATATTTTCTCACTTTCCTCCTTACAATGTAATAATTAGTCCCCATTTATCATTTGATCCTTATAGCCATGGTTTCGTCTTCTCCTGTCCCGCTGATAACCCTGATTAAAAAGCACCGCTCCGTCCGAAGGTAAGACGAAACTCCATCCTTCCCGCTGAGAAAGCGGGACCGGTCGTGCCTTTTCTTCTCTATTAGATATCTCGAGTCATTTTGTAACTGGATCTATTTGGAACTTATTAGACTCTCTCTAATTTGGATTTTTAATTAGCTGGATCGGATTCTGTTAAATGGAGAAAGCTAGTAAGAAGACGTTAGCGTTCTCGGCTCAAATTGCGAATTAAATGTAGCACAATTAGCTCTTTCTGTTGATAAGAACCTTTGTTTTTCTTAAAAGCCTTTCAAACGAGGGATCTTTAATTCTTGCAGAGAACTCGGTAAGAAGATCCGAATGGAAAGGTTAACCAACAAATGGTGGAGAACGATTACTTAGTTAATTTATGGAAAAAAGAAGCAAGTGGTCAAAGAACCACAGACCAAAACGTTCTTCTGAGCAGCCCTGGGATATCCAAGCTGTAAAACCCCACTCTCCATAATGGGTTCCTCAAAATGGTTCTTCAATCAGATGGAACTTTTTTTTTTTTTTTAAGTGTGGGATCAATAAATAAATAAATGTGGTTTTAATATTTCCATAGAGCGATATCTTGTGTTTATGTGGTGATGGTGGGAGGGGTGTCTCATTTGTTGGTATACTCTTATCAATCTAAAATGAAACCTTAGGTTCTCTAAGGTTCTCATTTCTGAAGGAGCTTTCTTTCCAAATGGCCCGGCCCGAAAACCCTGCTAGATGGAAAGTATTTAATAATATTAATGGTAAAAACTTTTTATTTCTCATGATTAATAGAGGAAAGGTTTCTTGAGTTTTTTTTTTTTTTCATCTATCTCTTCTGCGGTCTGCAGGCGGGAGGTCATGTGTGGTTCAGCTTCTCTTATCTACTGTAGTTTCCTGAAATAATAACGATGAAAAGTTGTTTGTTTTTTCGGTACCAGTCAACTGGTTTTGATTGACTTCAAAACACAGAAGCAAATTTCCCAGTGTAATTTGTACACTTTGTATCTCTTTTGCGGCGATTTGAAATCTTGCCGTCCATAATGACACGGTTTCCAATTTCTGGCGTCCTAATTGGAGACTTGAACAAATACCAGTCTTTTGTTTTTTTGTTTGTTTTTTTATCAGTTTCTTTACTCCTGCATCGTTTTTCTTGGTCGAAATGGTGAAAAGGGTTTATTGGTAGGCCATAGGGTTCCTGAGATGATGGGTGTGTGTGTGTGAAGGGAGCGGGCGTGGTTTGGGCTGGTTGCCTTAGCAACACCTGTGGCTACATGTCTTACTCACCTACTGATAATGTAACCCGACGCCAGAATGCACGTGAAAATCCGTTTTTCGTCGGGTCCCAAACAACCCTTGATAACTTCCAAACGGCTCGACCGATCTTCTCAGTTTAAAGCTTAAACAAGGCCGCAGACCCGGCTTCCTGTTTTGATGTGCATTTTGTGGGTGTGTGCGTGTACAGAATTGAGCCTGCACCCGAGAGAGAGATTCGTAGGGTGTTGTTTTTTTTTTGCTGAATCAGAAAAGTTCCCCCTCTAGAAACCCCATTATAGTCTATGGAGTGATTTCTGCAGTAGTTTCAAGGCCATTTTTTATTATTTTTTTGAAGGGGTTAATTACTTTTGATCGACATGGTTGTATCGATCGTGCCAAATTGAGAGCGCTCCCCTGAGGGCATCCCTGCTGAATAGATTGCCATTAACATACTGTTTAACAAGGTGGTTAAGGACACAAATACTGTATGAACGTAATCCTTTAACGTTCTACACTACAACAACAACAGCGCTTCCCTATGAGTAAAAGGGTTTACAGTAAGCAACATGTTTTTTTTCCGTCTGCGGTTTGGGACGCAGCCCACACCGCTGCGGCTGTGTAGCCAGAGGTGTAAAACCGGTAGTGTGGGTTAAAGAGAAGATGAGAGATGGTAAGCGAGTGGGTTTCGGTCTTTGTGCATCGGCATCTCGAAGCCGAGCACACGGTTTCAGGGCAGAGTGCGTGGTTTAGGACGCGGCCCTTTCAGGATCACTCGACGTCATCGAACGAGCGTTTAAGCGCCAGTGGGCGTTTGTTTTAAAATGGTAATTCGGTTCCTGGCGTCATTAAGTCGAGCCATGTCGTATGAAGGGTTGAGGTGAGGGTGAAGCGGGTGGGTGGTGAGGGGGCTCCGAGCGTGCAGACATAATTAAAAGTTCAATCACTCTTTCTGGCTGTAATTCTGCATGAGATTGGGCTTAGCCTTTTGACCTTTAATTAGACCAACAGCGCACCATTAAACTGAGGAAAGCTACTGATTAACGAATCAGTCAAGATAACTGCTTATGGTTTTATCATTAGTAGTATTATTAGTATTATTATTATTATTATTGTAATAAAAGATGTCGCTTTTGTACTGAGCGAGGGAAAATTTCTGCCTTCACTCGGAGCTCAGCCTTCACAACGCATTCAGTCATCACTCAAAGAGGCTGCAGCATATTCCGCTGTCATCCTTCATCGGTGCGAGTATTTACCATCTGCTTCATCAGCACGAATGTCGAAATATCGATACAGGCACTAAGCCTAATATTTTTCGTCTGGAGCTTGTCTCAGCGCTAAGCGTATTTAACCTGTTTAAAGATGCTGTTTGCTTATTAGTTATCGTCTTATCATGAGCGTAATCTCAACCTCTCGCCGTATAACTGTTTATCTTCTAAGCTTTCCTAATGTTGATACTGTACACTGAGTGGTGCGGCTTCTCCGCCTGACAGTCTGGATAAAGACTTTGTGGATTACCTGCCTGTCAGACATACAGAAGGAGGCGTGGCCTGCATGTATCAGACATACTGAAGGAGGCGTGGCCTGTGTATATCAGACATACAGAAGGAGGCGTGGCCTGTGTATGTCAGAAATGCTGAAGGAGGCGTGGCCTGCGTGTGTCAGACATACTGAAGGAGGTGTGGCCTGCGTGTGTGTTAGACATACTGAAGGAGGTGTGGCCTGTGTATATCAGACGTACAGAAGGAGGTGTGGCCTAAGTGTATCAGACGTACAGAAGGAGGCGTGGACTGTGTATATCAGACATACTGATGGAGGCGTGGCCTGTGTATGTCAGACATGCTGAAGGAGGCGTGGCCTGTGTGTGTCAGACATACAGAAGGAGGCGTGGCCTGTGTGTGTATGACATTCTGAAGGAGGCGTGGCCTGTGTTTATCAGACATACAGAAGGAGGCGTGGCCTGTGTATGTCAGACATGCTGAAGGAGGCGTGGCCTGCGTGTGTGTTAGACATATTGAAGGAGGCGTGGCCTAAGTGTATCAGGCGTACAGAAGGAGGTGTGGCCTGTGTATTAAACATGCTGAAGGAGGTGTGGCCTGTGTGCCTGTGAAACAAACTGAAAGAAGCCTGGCGTGTCTGACATACTGCATATTTCAGTGCATGTTTCAGACATAATAAAGGAGGCGTGGCCTGTGTGTCAGTCTAAGTGCACCAGGTATGATTTCTATCCATCTATCAGCTTACAGAAAGAAGTGTAGGATCGATGTCTAATTAAACAGAGTATGATGTCAGTTTGCTTGAAGGAGGCGTGGCCTCGGTCAATCTAAGTAAAGAAGGTGTGGTGTCGTGAAGGGGGCGTGGCCTCTGCCACCATATGTTTCTAAACGTGAGATTATTGAGATTTTATTGAGGAGTGTAGAGTGAGTCCTCAGCCTGAGAGCACACACACCCGTACCAGACACAACATCTCGTCTTACTGAATTAACAACTGGCAAATGCAAAATATTAAAATATTAATGTCTGGTTTTCGTGCTGTACAAAGACTTGGCGCCCTGTTTCAGGTGAGATATGTTCTCACGGCTCATCTGGAAAAGCGAAAATCATGCTTAAAATGAAATGGAATTCAATCATCATTATTCTTTGTCTGGGCCGAAACAGATTGCTGTGCCAGGGCTCTTAATTAAACAAAAAGACGAATACACTGACCTTTTCTAAACACATTTAGAAAGAAAAAACACGCTAACCAATTTGTGAAGTTCTTAATTACTTGTGCGGAGCGTCTCCTGAGAATTTAGAGTGGCATGTTGATTAATCTCACGGCCTGGGCTCGTCATTTCTCACCAATGAGTCGGCGTAGGAGTGATGTGTCTCTGTCTATCTGTCCATCCGTCCATCCGTCCATTCATCACTGTCTGTATATCATTCACTAATCCATCTCTGTTCAACCACCCGTATCTATCTATCTGTGTATATATATATATAACAATATTTCTATTTATCCATTCATTTATTAATCAATCCACCTAAAAAAATCCATCTATCTATCTATCCATCTATCTCATCTAAAGTCCATGGATTTAGCATCCATCCATCTATAACAATCAACAATCTATCTGTCATTCTGTCTATCCATCCAATTATCAATCATCCATCAATCCATCTTTTCATCCATTCATCCATCTATGTATTATCCATCAATTTATTCATCTACTGATCCACCTAAGGCGGCACGATGGTGTAGTGGTTAGCACTGTCACCTTGCACCTCCAGGGTCCGGGTTCGATTCCCGCCTCTGTGTGCATGGAGTTTGCATTTTCTCCCCGTGCTTGGTGGGTTTCCTCCGGGTTACTCCGGTTTCCTCCCACCGTCCAAAGATATGCAGGTTAGGCGCTAATTGCTGTTCCCAAATTGCCTGTAGTGTGTGAATGAGTGTGTGAGTGTGTGTATGTGTGTGTGCCCTGCGATGGATTGGCACCAGGGTGTACCCCGCCTCGTACTATCCCTAATCCTCCTGGGATAAGCTCCAGGTCCCCGCGACCCTGAATACAGGATGAAGCGGTATAGACGATGATGAAGATGGGATGATCCACCTAAAAGATCTGTCTATCTATCTATTAGCCCAACTTTCTCCTTTCAGATCAATAAAAACAAAAATCCATCCATCTTCTACCTATGATCAATAATGTAAAGGTGTACAGTACATGGACACACTCAGTATGTACCATTCAAAAGGAAAGTGGCACTGAACAACATATCACCCAAAACACACACACACACACAGCATGTGGTTCATTTCTTTACAAAGTAAAAAGTGTCGTATCCTGAAACAGCCCCAGGTTGTTTCCGTGTGGTTCCACACACCGGGCCAAGCAGGAGCGCGTGTCTGTTTGTCAAGATCCGTCTGTTTCCCCCCCAAAAATAACGTACTTGGAAGAAGGAGCGAGGCGAGACAATCTGTTTGGCTCCGTCCGAATGGAAAGCGGTGTAATGGTGCTGAGAAGAGCCGAGCTGAAGGGGAGCAGATTTTTTTTTTTTTCCCTTTTGGCATGATGTATATACACAGGGTTTTTAATTCAATCCATATTTTGGCATCAAACCCAAGTGCAATGGTGCTAATTAGATTTAAAACTTTTCCTGATTTTTTTTTTCTTGTTGTGTGTGTGTGTGTGTGTGAGTGTGTGAGTATAGACGAGGGGGGAAAAAAAGCATGTTTTTCCCCTCCATCAGCAGGATGATGTAATTGAATCCTCTGTTCATCGCGGCTCTCATTGCCGGAGACATTAATTGGCCGATTGAAGCCATGCCAAACCCTGGACGCTGCTGTTTAACAGACGGACGAGGGGACGGCGCGATTCTCATGCGCGTCACGCCGAGGCCGCCGTTCAGAACATATTACCGGAGTAATGAAACATTTAGTATCTCTCACGTCACGCTCCGATAGAACGCTTCCGTATTTCCACCGGTGAAAATCGCAAACGTATAAGATGTGCTGCCGTGATATCCGTATCCCTCTGAGTGGAACATGCACATTTCCTTTCAACTCTAATGCATTCCGTTATCATTACCATATTCTTCTTTGTGTGTGTGTGTGTGTGTGTGTGTGTGTGTGTGTGTGGCTGGCCAACTTTTAATCACAACTTTGTCTCATTTCCTCCAGCGTTCCCAGCGTACCCATATTCAAGTATTTATACATTTATATATTTATATATTTATAACTCCCGCGATTGCGAGCAGTCGCACTGTTTTCCGCGCGATTCAGACGTTTGCGCGTGCGAAGATCCATCAGTTATGCAAAACAAAATCATATTCAAAAACCAAATCGTATCTGATACAATTCCATCACTCTAGCGTGTTTAATAGAAGTCAGAGGAATCGTCTCCTGATTAGCTGAAAGGACTGAAGACGATAAGAGAGCGCGCAGAATGCAGGATTAATTGGGTTATTATTCCACGTTCGTCATTAAGAGATAACGTTTTTATCAGTTTCAGAGATTCTTTTTTTTTCTGCGTATGTATTCTGAATGTTACATTCCTGCATGTTTTGTGTGTTCATTAAAAAAAAAAAAAAACTGGAGGACGTATGTTTATGGTGCGAATAAAACGTGGCGGACGGCTTTAGGTTTTAATGCACTCACTTTTCATTCTCTGACAAGAATTTCTTTTTTTTTACACTTAAATCTCGAGCCGCACGGATCTGTTCCCGCGAACCTTGTTCGATGTCCGATTTAGAAAATAAAATCAAATAAATGTAAAAAATATAAATATAAAACTACCTTATATGGACGTCCTTTCAGTGTGTTTTGATGCGGGAGGCTTCAGACATCAAACTGTGTGTTCGGATAAGTAGAGTCACGTAGAGACAAAGTCTTGATTACTTGTAAATGTGTAAACGTCACCACCACCGGAATACGGGAATGACATCGCGGAAATGACGGAAGTGAAAATTCTATAAAATGAAAATATATCTAGAACAATATTTCTATATATATTGGATTTTTATCTGCGATATATTTCCATCCATTTATTAATCAATCAACCTCAAAAAAATCTATCTATCTATCTATCTATCTATCTATCTATCTCATCTAAAGTACACTTACTTATTTCCCACTTATCTATTGATTTAGCATCCATCCACCCATCTGTAACAATCAACAATCTATCTGTCATTCTGTCTATCCATCCAATTATCAATCATCCATCAATCCATCTTTTCATCCACTCATCCATCTATGTATTATCCTAAAATATCTATCTAGTTATCTATCTATCCATATATTAGCCCAACTTTCTCCTTCAGATCAATAAAAAAATCTTCAAAAATTTCTTCTTGGTTTTTGTCAGAGAAACAACGTAGCCATGTTTATATAGTTGACTAAAATGAAGTAAAAATGTATCTCGTTTTATCGTCTACTCTATACTATATACTGTATATATACAATATATATATATATATATACTCTATATATTGAATTTTGAATGTACTTATAAGAGGAGGGACGGACCGCTGTGTGAAAAGTCTTCTCCGGCACGTCTCAGTGACTCGGAGTGGTTTTGAGGTCTGGACTCTGTGGTGGTCGGTCCATGTGTGAAAATGATGTCTCGTGCTGCCTGATGTCTCGTGCTGCCTGATGTCTCGTGCTCTCTCACTATTTGACATCTGTGAATTGAACCCTGGCGTCATCATCATGGAATCTGCCCGTGACATCAGGGAAGGAAAGAAATCCATTAAACGGCGATTGACGAACTGGGCTCAGGTCGCCAGCTGACCTCATTTTTTGTCCGAGCCTGGACCTGAGCGACAGAAGCAGCCGCAGGTTATAGCACTGCTAATAGAGGCTTGTACAGCCGGAGTGATGGGTGCAACAGGGGTCTCATCAGATCACATGACCTTTTTCTAAAGCTCCACACTCCATTGTTTATATCCTCCCTCGCTTTTTTTTTTTTTTTCCAGATTAGCCTCACTGATTCTTTATTGCTACACAGCTGTTTAGTCTCCTTAGTTGTTGTGTCTTTGCTCGATGCAGGACAATAATTTGACTCTTCTGAAACAGAGGAAGATATTTATCATGAGCACAGGATGATGATCTTCTGACGTGGATGTTTAAGAAACGAGAAGTTTAAACGACTTGTTTCCAGCGGAATCGAATTAGTCGCTGCAGTAATTATCCAAAGCAGGTCTTTTAACTGTTTGTGTAGTTAAATCCAGGTGGTGACTTTTTTTGTTTGTTTGTTTGTTTGTTTTTTGCTGCATATTTATTAAAACATAGTAATGGGGAAAAAAAACTAAATGGCTAAAAAGATTCTAAGATTAAAGGGTTAATTAAAAAAAAAAAGAATCACTCATCTTTTTAAATAACAGTCTGTAAATTGTATTAGAATTTTAAAATAAATAAATAATTAAATAAATGAAGGTCTAGACGTCTGGGAGTGTATGAAAAGTCTGGACGGTAAACAGAAAGTTTAACCAAAAATAAATAAATAAATTGACATGATCAATATCCAAGATTCAATATTCTATACAAATTCGATTAAACGTGTCTAATTAATTATTGCTCAGTGGTCATCTCCTATCCAGCCAGACGAGGGCGCTAGTGAGTCTCAAGTATGCAGAAGTAGGCGGATAGCGCTCTCCTCGGCGTGTGTTACACTGCACTTGTAGGAAATATAAGCGGGATGGGATTCAGAGCAGCATACGACACACACACACACACAACCTCGAGCTCAGGAACTGAGCCGCCATGCAGCACAGGTCTTTACTTTTTTATCCGCAAAATATGTTCCTCTAGTTGAACATATGGCCCTGTAGAACAGTTTGGGCGTCTGAGAGAGAGAGAGAGAGAGAGAGAGGGAACATAAGCCGGGTTTATCATGTCTGCTTTCAGCGCTTCATTTCAATCTCCCTTTGTGATGCTACAGACGACTCGACCATGTTTGTGTGTGTGTGTGTGTGTGTGTGTGTGTGTGTGTGGAGGGCAGGTGGACCCAATCAGGCAGTTAAATCAAACGTAAAAGGGGATCGACGCAGGGGCCAGATGAGATGGGCCGCGCGGTGTAAAGCGGCGTGTGTGTCGCGAGCGCGCGTGTCAACGGGTCGCAACATCTGCATGCGGAATTGAACAATCGAATCAGGAGACACCAGGGAGGCGAGGATCATGCAGGTTCCCTTTGTGTGTGTGTGTGTGTGTATGAGTGTGTGCGAAGGCACGGCTTGGTGCAAGTCCGGTGTGTGTCGGAATTAATCGTGTCCATCACGGTGGAGAAGCGAAACCTTTATTTTTTTTGTCAACACGTCAGAAACGTTAAACCTATTCAGACCATTTTGTGGAAGAAGAAGAAGAAGAAGAAGAAAAAAAATTCCTTTTTTTTCCCCCTGTTCATTTTGTGTGTTTTTGAGAACATTTGACGTGCGTAATTGCTGTGACAGACAGACCCATTTACAAGGTCATTGTGTGAGAACGGTTGAAAGGCTGCCAATCAAAAGCCCGAGCAGCGACGTGTTGAATCGTTCGCTTTCTGATGGACGTGCGTGCGTGTGGGTTTTTTTCCCCGTTTTCACGGATCTTGATGGCGTCCCGGGGGAATTACGTGAACCACATAGCATCATGGTACGATTGTAATTCCCGAGTTGTTCATTAAATATTATTGCGTTTATAAGACCTCTGTCTCGCTGCGTCACGACTCGGGTTAATCAGGACGAATAATAAACATCATCTCACAGACAGACGGTGGACTTTATGTTCCTCAAGTTCTCAGGTTTCTCACCTTCTCCCGTCGTCAACATCTGGAGCGGGCGAGCGCCACCCCGAGCGCCACCCCGAGCGCAAAATACGTCTGTGTTGTATGGCACACACAGGACGCTCTCGATCTGAGTAAGATCTGAGTGCACTTCGGATCGCGCCTAAATGCATAACTGAATCATTCATCATGTTTCCTTGCATGCACTCACACACACACACACTCACACACACACTTGTGAGTTCTCCTCTTTTCCCACCGGCTGCTATTTGTAAACCGGGCTCAGGAGCTGTGCCCCAAATAAACTGACCTGATTTGATTTCCACTAGAAGCCTCACTCCCTCTGTGGCGGCGGTTGGGAGTTAAAACCGTTTTCTCACACACACACTTACACACACACACTTACACACAGACACATACTCCTATACACTGCCTGTTGTTTCCCTCTGCGGACCCGAGCGCTTGCTCTGGTGTGATGATGGAGTTGGTGAGTCTGTCAGCATAAACAACATGTTGGCGTCCGTCCTAAATAAAAAGGCGAGACAGCATCCGGATGTATTATTAACATAGTGGCAAAAAAATGTGCACCCTAAAAAGGACGGAAGAAAGGGATTAATGGCAATAATGTCAGGTGTGTGTGGGTGCGGCGGACTGGCTCTTGCTCAAGCAAGTCACGTGACAGCTACCTGGAGAACGACGGGGCGAATGCGCGCTCCCTCCGAATTTTATTAATCTCTTTAGAGGAAGCGAGATAACTCACATATGGTAAAGAGCTTTATTACTCCGCGAGAGTGTGTTAGCGTTGTATGTACAGTGCTGTACGGAAGTCTGTCTGAGCCACCTGTCGATTCTTCATATTTTGCTCCCAGACTTTCTTGTATTTTTAATGAAGTCTTGAGGAAAAGCTCCCCAGGCTTCCTGAACGACTCTCATTCTCACTTTGTTTTTTTTTTGTTTCTGAAGCCACGCAGGGACCTACAGTACAGTATGAGTCAAGAATAAAAAAAACAGGGGCTGTCGATATTAATGCGCTAACAAACGCGATTAAACTAGAAATTCGAACGTAAATTAATCATATGACCAAAGTTTGACCCTAATGGCTTCCCATGATCGCAGCTGTGTGTGATATGGTTTCATTATAAGATGCTTCTAGATGGAAGTTTGGATAAAAAACATAGTTTTAACAAGAATACATGAACTGTAAGAGGTGTGAGTGGCGGCTCGGCCGGCTGCATCTCTATGTTGTTGATTTTTCGGATCTGAGGATCCGGGTTCGAGCCCCGCTATTGGTGGGTTGCCACACCCCATAATTCCACCCACGGCATGCAGGACCGCTCCCGTTTGAGAGATTATGATTTAACATTTTTGAAATGTTAACGTTTGAGATTTTATAAAACTGCATAATCTTGTTTCCTCTAACCAGTTTGTCGTCTTTATTCCAACACCGTACACATTTATAATACAAGTAAATCTTTAAAAGTATTTTAAAACTGTGATTAATCGTGATTACTCATCGTGATTAATCACAGACTATGACTGCGATTAACTAGATTAAAATTAATCGATTGACAGCACTAAAAAACAAACAAAAAAAAAACATCAAACATACTGTATGGACCAGTGAGAAACAGGTGCAGATGATGAGCGACGATCAGGCCGGTGATTAGTTTACTTACTGCTGATGCTGAATGCTGAGTGGTTGGAACAGACGGAAGGGGAAATGAGGTCGCTGCTGAGGTCGTTACATTAACGAGCGTTTTTTTAAATTTATTATTGTATCTTTAGTCACGGTAAAATGAGCTTGTTTGCATTTTATCTTTACTTTAATCTGCATCAGGTAATTTTATTTAATATGAAGATACGAGGGGTGGGGGGGTGTCAAGACTTTTGCACTGTACTGTAGATTTTGGAAATCCCACACGGACATTGGGAAATCTGGAAAGACTGGTCCATTTTGGGGATTTTTGCCGTTTATTTCGTGCTCTAAGACACCAAAGAGAAGGAGAGAACTATAGGGTTTGCTGTAATCACCCCCGCATCGATACGACTCCACTTTTTAGCCGGTATTAGACTAACAGCCTGAGCTTTTTACATCGTTTCAGAGGAACGGAAAAACCATTCACTGGAAACAGTTTCCACCCCTGGACGTTCGTTCCTTTCTGAGCGAACAAAAGGGCGACGTCGCGCCAAGCAGGGGAGATCAGCAGCGACGTCGAGCACTTTTCCCTTTTCCCGCCATTGTTCGGGGCCCAAATCGCAGCTGCTCTTTGTTAGATAAATAACAAACACGCCTGTGTCCTGAAGTGATAAGTGGCCATCATTGATCTCCATCTCTGGTCGGTTAGGTCTAATTCCTCTTCGCTGTGCTTTCAGCGGGCGCCATATGGCGAGGCTTTCGACGCCACCTGCCTCTGGGATAACGGGCAAGATTGAGCTCGGAGTCGTTAAAAGAGAAGATGAAGTGTGTCTCACGCCTTCCCGGATCACCAGTCATCTTTTTTTTTATTTTATTTCGTTTTCTTTATCTATTCTTTTTTATTTAATTTTTTTTAGGCAGCACCAGTCTGAAGACGCTCGCTCGTGTAGACGAGGTCGATTTAATAAACGCACCAGGCGCTTTAGAGTTCCGGTATGAGCGATTCGCTCCGAGTCGCCGTGCGTCTTTATTAAAGTCCCCGCGTTGAAATTTGTGTTGAAAGTATTGAATTTATGCCACTTCTTGTAAGATTAGTGTGTTAAAAAACAAACAAAAATAAATAAATAAATAAAAATGGCCGCTTTTTTTCTCCCCCCGTCAAGGTAGCACCCGGGATGTGATATCTCAGCACAAATCATCCGAACGCTGAAGTGCCTTTTAATTTCGCAACGTCTCCACTTGAAAAACGTTGCCTCCGAACAGATAAAATGATGACGGATGGATTCCTCCTCCTCCTCCTCGTCCTCCTCGTCCCTCTTCCTTCTCGCTCTCTCTTTCTCATTCTGTGTAAACCTTATCCGACAGCATCAGAGCCACGCCGGAACCTGAAACAGAGCGATTGATGTGGATGAGGAGGGAAAATAAAAACGCTGATCTGTTATATTTTTTTTCATCATCGCTTCTTTTGTGTAGCGGTTCAGGAGTTATTTTTCTCGCTTTGGTCCGGAATGCAATTATCTATTTTATTTTATTTTTTTTTATGAAAAAGACATGTTTGCTAACACTGCGATTCCCGACGCTCTTGACCTCTCGAGTGTTGAAACTGATTTTTTTTCTTTTCTTTTCTTTTGTATATAGAAGAGAATGTTGAGTTCCAATCTGATCTGCATCTTATAAGATGACAAGTGCAGTACTTGAGTTTTTCTCTTTCTTTTAGCTAAAAAAAACTGTATATACAGTATGTTGTAGAATGTAACATTGAGCTGGAGGTGAAGTGAAAATTAATTGTACGGTTAATTACTTCTTTCAGATACATGCATTCGAAAACATACAGTATGTGGTGCCTTTACTTTTTTTTTTTAAATACTTACATTGAAACTCAGATCTCAGAAATATGTGGGATTAACACAATTTAGCCGCATTTAATGTCAATTAAGGTCAAACTGACACACACACAAGCGTAAGTTAAAGTGATGCAGTTCATGGACACGAGCTCGTGGATGCCGATGTCTGGTTTAAACCTACGGAGGGTCTCCATGGTGCCCGTGATCCCAGAGAGCTCCCTTCCAGTAGCATAGAGACTGGGGCGATTTGAGGCGATTTAAAAAAGAGGTGAGTCAGTAGAAAGCGTGTGCGGTCAGATCGTTGTTTTTTCACGAGCTTCCGTTCGGATCCGTGTGTCGAAATCGGCTCGGGGTGAAACGGCGGCCGTGTGGAGTCAGGGGTCGCTGTCCGAGGTGCTGAATCCATTAACCCTCATTTATTTGTGCATGCGCTGTACCTCCTGTTGCTTGTAAACCAGCTCTGATATCTAACACCAAGCAGAGGGGGAAAAGGAAAGCTGCGGGTGTTTAATCGTCTTTCCTTTTGTACGTCAGCTAGTCAACTTGCCCGAAACTGCATTGTGTTTAAGTGTTTGTTTACGGAAGATGAATAGAATTTGGTTAAACGAGATTCGTCAGTGATATATTTGTCCAAAAAGGAAAAAAGTCCGTGCATGATGAAATCCTAAAGGTTCACTGGAGGGGCTTCAGCTCACGGTAAATAATTTGGAATTTTGTTTGTCTTTTTTTTACATTTTATTCAAACATCATTAAAAGAAATAAAATATAAAAAAGTGCTCAGTTAAATTGGCTTTCAGTTGGCAATCATTTATAATCATTATAAATATATATATTTTTTTATTATTATAAATGGGAATAACTTTTTTTTTATTATTAACTGACATAGATGTATTTCTATGTAGATCTATGCAAAGGTACGACTCCGCATAGTCTCAATCACAAGCCATATGCATTTGCACCATCGTTGAACCCAACTCTCCGAATCCTGTTTGTCTCAGTCGATGATCTCACACTTGCGTGATTTGTCTTCAGTCATGGTTTCTCTTGGTTTCTTTAAACTTCATCCATCTGTGAGCATCGCTCTTGTCATCTCTGGTGTCATCTCTGTAAACATCCTGTATCGCACTGGGAGACTGTCAACTCCGACAAAGGGGAATTTCAAGCAGGATTCGAGAGTCGGGTTCAAAAATGGGGCGAATGCACGGCTTGTGATGGAGACCACGTTGAGTGGTGATGTCGTCTAAAGAGAAAGTTCCTCTGCCAACATGCGCAGTTTGAACCACCTACCATACTTCAGGTAATAAAAAAGTTTCGCCATCTGTTTCGAATTACTTTCGGTACAGCCCTCGTAATAATAATATCATTAATAATCATAATAATAATAATAATAGTATAACGTATTTAACTTGTATGTCGCCTTTCACAAACCCAAGGTTGTGTAACGATTGCAGAAGCGGAAACCCGGTCGAATTAAAAGAAAGAAAATGAACAAGCAGGGCCATTTTTAAATGGAATCAATTTCAGCTGAAAACTTTTCGCTTCAGCAGTGTAATTTTTCTATTTCTATCAAGTTCAGTTTCTTTGCAAAAGTGTCCTTGGGTCCTGGATAAATGAAAAACTAAATACACAAAATATATAAAAACAGTAAATAGGCATAAAAATAGAGGTAGCGCCGGAATCCATATCCATATTATTGTTGATCTTCTCCTTAATTACTTTTTTCAGTTATATGAATAACCAACAAAATGGTTTCTTTCCTTCATTATTCTCCTTTAACCAAAATCATTTTTGGATTTTTTAAAATTCTTTTTGACGAGCACCGGCACAGCCCTCGGCCCATCTGAACCCCCGCTTATCAGGGCCAAGGAACTGTTTGTGGATTTGAGGATTTGATTTGTGGGCTGTTCTGGTGGACCTAACGAGCGTTATTGGAACGGGAAAGCTGGAGGAAGGACAATCGCGTAATTACTGCTTGGGTTTCCAGATTAGACCATCAGTGGCTGTTTGAGCTCTGGGTGCTTCAGCCAAATCCACTCAGAAGCCCAGGGAACATATTAAAAGGAATCTAATGAAGGTTTTAGCCTGGATGCTTTCGAATGATATGTAGATCATTGACAATCTTGCCGTCTTGGTGGCTAATCAGAGTGCGTGACCATCGCAAATACATCATTCTCCGTTGTGTCATGTACAGTAATGATAATGCTGGCAAAAAAAGCATTTGATTGACAGCTTCATCTTTTAGCAGCTTGAGGTCTCCATGGCAACAGCGAACAGTAGGTTAGATGGTCTGATTAGTGCCCCAATGGTTTTCCAGGGAGCCAAAATGGCTCTTATATGATGTTGTTTGAGACCACTAGAGTTGTAATGAGGGATCATGGTGAGTCACGTGTGATTGACCCATCGCTTTCCATCTATTAGTGACAAGCTTTTTTACTCAATTAAAATCCTTACACTAGTCTTTTTATAGCCATTTATATCCAATTCCAGGCTCCATTTCTCTACCGCGGTCAAAACCTCGAATGTGTGGTGTACAGCAAGCTCTCGGGTTTCATTGCTACCTCTGGTGCCGCTCCTAGAATGTTCCTAGCTACAAAACCGTACGACTTTGTGATTGTCACCCGTAGCAATTTTACCAGTAGGATCTTTTATATCTTATATCTCTTATATCTGAGGGCATATTCACATTAGGGCCCTGGGATCTTCTGAGAGGAGACCTGAACCCCACCAAGCTTTTGGGTTCCAAGCTAGCATGTTCCCCTAGCTACAAAACCATAAGATTTTTACCAGTATGATCTTTTATATCTTTTATCTATGGGCATAATCCAGGGCTCTGAGATCGTTTCTGAGAACACTTGATACCCAAGTCTGGTTCATGTTGCTCAGTGAGAACACAGTCGTTCCATACCCTGGTACAAATCAACTGAGCCTAATGTGAAACCACCCTAAACCTTAAATAGAGTAGTTCTCATAGACATAACACAGCTGGGCAGTAGCATGACATTAGTCTTCAGTTCCGTATCTAGACATAATTCACTTTCATAAAAGATTTCTTATCATGTGAATGTACTGTAAGTTTAGTCCTTAGCGCCATTTGCCTGATAACTCATAATGTAAATATATACACAACCGTTCAAAAGTTTTAGAACACTTTCTAACTCCATGATGGTTCCTGATTTTTATTTCTTTCTACATTGTAAAGGAA
>JAQMYG010000008.1:23679272-23700885 GCA_030014215.1 Clariallabes teugelsi | reverse complement strand
CACAGACGCCCCTGATTGGCTGTAGAGCCGTGATTAATGTGGGAGCACGAAGTACCTCTCATCCCTCCCCTCTGAGACAGCTCGGCCAATCAGCTCTCTCTAGACCTCCGGCTGCGAGAGGTTACAGCATCACCCGGGAACCGACGTCTTATTATTAGAGACATTGCGAAGAAAAATTCAGCTTGGAACGGCGGAGCGGAGAGCGTCAGTTTCCCTGGTAACTCGCCTCGTCGCGGTCATTATGTTACACCGACGACATGGTGAACTTGATCAGGTAAAGTGTTTCCTGTAACCGTAACAATGAAGAATTCCTATGAGCGTGTTTTATTTGAAGCGTGGTTTTGATGTCGAACTCCTGACACACTGAATCGCGCCGGTCAAATTCCGTTTGACTCTGAAAACGCCCCTGACTCGTTCAAGCGGTCAGAATAGCTGCTCTTTATCATTTCTCAAGACGAAAAAGAAACAAGCCTCGAGCTGTGATGATTCACAACCTGATAGATGTCAAGCCATCTGCTATTAGTGGAGTCATTTCTGTTTTCTTTCCTTTTTTCTTTTTCCCCTCCTTTTTTTCCTTAACAACAATGGCAGCTTCTCGTTTCTCTCGGCATAGCATCCGCATCCCACGCGAAATCCATTTCGATTCCGACCCACAGCTTACAGCCAGGAAGTAATTACTCCTGGCCGAGTCTCGCGTCCTTGTTGTTGCGCGGAACGCAATCTGGACCAACAGCAGGAGCGTGATAGAGATTCCCGAGTATTTATTTTTCCATTCGGAGCAAATTTGCTCAAGAGGACCACTGCGCTGTCGGCCCTGCTGCCCGGGCGTAGGGGTAGGGTTGTAACTTCGATGAGTATTACTATCTGGAAGCGGTGCCGGTAAAGAAATCGCCGCGATGTGAACGCTGGGAAAATGTCAGTAATGATTCCAGACTGAAATCTCTTCCAGACTGTTTGATCCACAGCCAACTTGTCTGCTGTTAAGCGTTTTAAACTCGTATTCCGATTCCTTCTACCTCCGAACAAGCAAGTTGCCTTTTTCTTTTCTTTTTTTTTTTTTAAATACCTCTTTTCTTAGCTCTTTAATTAGCGTGCAGGTGCCTCGGGTATTTATCACTTCTCACGTGAGCTGCTTTTCCGAGGGCCTTCTCATCAGCACCTTGAGATAGAAATAGACGAGCTTTACAGTGACGAAGACATGATGGCTTAATACACCTCTGGGAGTTTTGATTGACGGAGGAAGCTTTAGGGTCGAGCCCACTTGCATAGCGCTGGTGCGTTACATGAAGGCACGCGAGTCCCCGGTTTTTACAGTAGGTGGTGACAGGCTTGAACAGGGCCATGTTTTGACAGCAAAAAGTTTGTGAAAATAAAGAAGTAGGCGGTGAGGGGAGCGCGACTGCTCTACTTCTGTAGCGTTCTACAACTTCTGTACCGTAATACAAAAAGACGGAACATTAAAAGTGACTATTAAAGCGTTAAAAGTACAACGTGTTCAGTAATAAACTGCTGGTTATTTGTAAAACTCTGTCATTGATTGTTTTCCTACACAATCACTTCCTCAAGTTCCTTCGCGGTCTCACAACCGCACGCTAATTGGATTAGCGCAACTTCCCGCCGACCCGCTTAAACGTCCCGCCGAGAGTCAGGTGTCGAGCAAAAGAGCAGCGCTGCTCGAACGCTTCGCTACTTCATTGCTAGCAGATGGACATCTTTAACACTTACCTGTAGCGCTGCTAATTTATTACCTCAGGCGCATATTAAAGCAGGACGCTCCTAGAATGAGACTCATTAGACCCTGAGCTTGTCGAAGTTACAGAAACTCCTAGAAAGGAATTTTTGGTATACTGTACATAAAACATAGATATACATTAATGAAACACACGTACACAGAGTGCTAGCATGACTAGCAATGATCTTAAGCAGAGATGCTTGGGACTAATTAGCAGGATTTAATTCGCCTCGGCCGGCTCTCCCGAAGGCATCACGGCGCCGAAATCATCTCGCCTGTTAGACGGAGAGAAACTCCGCCGTCCGTAGCTAGCGTTATTCAATTAGCATATTTGGTAATTGGCGCTTCACTTTCGAGGTTAAATGGACTCAGGGAAAAAAAAAAGAAAAAAAAGAAGATGAGTTTCATTGCCCAGGATGATGGAGTACAAGCTTTGGCTTTTTTGCATGTAATAAATGCCTTTTTTATTTTTTTTATTTTTTTTTTAAATAAAAAAATCAAGTAAATTAGCTCCTTGGCAGCCTGGAAAGCTGTGAACACCTGTGTGTCGAAGACATTCTCTTCATCTCAGTGTCACACACACACACACACACACGGACACACACATAGACACACAGCGATCTTGTATCATAACGATCCAAACCGCACGGTCCCCGGAGGCCGATTAAACATGAAAAGTGTAAATGGATAAATACAATTGACATGAGAAATCCGATCCCGAGTCACGCTGCTCGCGTACCGAGGCGTTGATGGCTTTAGACGCAAACAACAACAACAAAAAAAATCAATCAACAGGCTGGTGTCAAATTGAACTCTAACTAACCTTGGCTGGCTGCTTATTTTCGTAAATCTGTGTGTGTTAACACTTGATCTCTCTTTTTTTTTAATTGGAAAAGGGAAAAAAGTGGCTAAAAGGGGATTTTCTCAGCTGAGTGTAAATGGGATTGCGAGGGCAACACATTTAAACCTGGCCTCGAGCTGATTAGCCTATAGATTTCACTCAAGTCATGCGTGAAATGAATATTTATTGCCTGAAGGTTAAGAGATTTGAAATTCCGTATTAAAATGTATATCATTTTATAAACGATCCTTTTTTTAAAATATACAGTGTATATTAAATCTGTTCATTTATGTATCATGATTCATTTGTGTAGTTTGTTTTTTTGAGTAGGTACAACATTGCAGTTCCTCTTTAATCCTGCAGGTGGTGCACTCTAAACTATTCGTACATTACCGCACAGTGAAATTCTGGGCCCCTGGAGCAGACAGGGTTAAGGGCCTCGCTCAAGGGCCCAACACACTGAGTGAACACTGCACCGTGAAAGTGGGAGGAGCGTAAAGGCTCTATGCCCCACCCCCTTCACTACCATCCAGGCCCCTGGAGCTCGCAGGGTTCACATGTGTTTTGCTTACAGGTTCAAGACCTGAAGGTAGAAGGTGCGTGATGACTTGATCGCACCTCATTAACACACACCATCTATGCCAAGGTTACATTCCTGCATGCCACCACTGCCGAGCCGCCTCCCAGACGCTGTAGCCGCGAGGCGACGCTACCGCCACATTCGCGTTCCGTTTAGTCACATGACCCACGTCAGCTGGTGAAATCGTATAATTTTCTAAAATTCGTAAGGAATATTTTGAATACTGAATGTCTTTTTAAGGTGTATCCAGCCGGCTGTAGTGTCTATAATAACGCCTGATGAACGTGGTGTTATAGCTTAGTGATTTGATGTGGGCGGAGCATTAATGCTTGTAGCATTTTTCTTACACATAGATGTTTAAATAAGGTTCAAAAGTTTTATTTGTATTATTTATTTGTTGCTTTTTATTCACTTGCTTTGCTTTCTCGCTTTTGTTTTTCAGATTTTTTCTTCTGTTCAGATTTACTCAAATTACAATTTTTCTTCTCACCTTGTTTAATTTATAATTTTTTCTTTAGTTTTATTCTTCTTTCTTTTTTTCCAGACAATTTGTATAAATTTTTTTGCAATTTGTTTTATTTGCTTGATTTTTTTTCTGTTTGTAATTGCTTTTATTTCTTACACTTGTTATGAAACTCTATTTATTATAATATTTTTTTATTTAATTAATTATCACATATCATCTATCATATATTTTTAGTTTATTTTGCAAATTTCTCAATGTTTGTAATTTTTAATATATTTTAAGCTTAGATTTTATGACTTAAATTTTTGAAAATCTCATACTTGTTTTTTTTATTAGTATTTTATATTATATTTAATTATAGTATAATTATATTATACTTTTAAAGAATTCTTTTTGGTTTTATTTTTGTAATATAATCTGATTCTTTTTTTTTTCTTGCACATATTTAATATTTCATTTTCTTGATTTTATTTCACAACCTCTGTCCTTAGCTAATAAGTACCAACCTGCTGATGATTATATAACTAGGCGTTTCTAGAGCTCTGAAATGTGACGAGACCAGCATAGGTACAGTAAGTGTGTTGTTTTACAGTATGAATTCACTCTACCTGTACATCATCCTTTTCCGAGTGTTATTCAGGAGTAATACACGTCGGGTTTTTCAAGCCTTGAACAATCGGTTTCAAAGCCGCGGGAGGTGCGATCGTGGGTCGGCTTAGTCCCGAGCTTCTGAAAGACTTAAACCCCGAAACTGAGCTCTAGGTGAAGAAATGAACACGGATGTATTTCCGAAGGCTGAGCCAGAGGTTTCTCATCACCGCTCCAGATCTTCTAGGTCAAGGCCAGGTTTAATGACGTTATTAGCCTCGGTGCGACGTGGCGCCTCAGGATCGTGTAATCCGTACTGTATGAACGCAAGCGAGATGAAATGTAATCGAAGCGCGCGGTCGCTACTCTGCGAATATATCTGACGCCCATTTAGGGCGACGCTATTCAGCGCGGTAATGCGTTTTAAATGGATGTGTTGTGTTTACTTGTGGAAATTGGCACACTAATGATAAACATCATTACCACCTTTGGGAGGATAATGCAGGTGATGGCGCTCATTACGGATAAGGTCAAGTGCACTGAAGTGCAGCACATCGATGGGGAGAAAACGTTGAAAATGATTTTGTAAAAGGATAAAAAAGAGCTTTTCTATTTGTGCGATTTAAACAAACCCCCCCACCCCCACCCCACCCCCGACCCCATTGACAGAGGAGTGTGTGTGTGTGTGTGTGTGTATGTAGTAAGTCACTCAGTCGCTCACCCGTAATCCTGATGAATCTCAGCGCCGAGCTCACACCCCGTCGCCGGGATGTCCGTCGTCTGCTCGGAGCCCTAATTGAATTTCCTCGCTCACAATGAAAACACGCTCTAACCTGCCGAGTTTAGAGCCGCGCCCTTGATAAGCAAACGACCCCCGCGGAATTGAGGTCAGCGCGAGTGGAAAAACAAGAGCCTAAAAATAAAAGCAAGCGGGCTCCACGATGTCCGTCCCAGACCCGTGTTTTCTTTTTCACACAAACACACCGCGACTCCCGCAGACACTCCTCCAACCACAACCACCTCTTGGCTCTTTGAGGAGCTCAGGGGGAAAATAAAGCGACTCTCGCTGAATGCATTTGGGTCGGTGAATAATACATGGCATTGTCACCTAGTCACGGACAACGCGCCCGCGCCGCTCGGGGACTGACAGCAATCCACTCTTACAAGATGTTCAGTTCAGTTCCCGGCGTAATGTAGAGCAGCGTGTCCATAAAAACAGCGAGCAGTCACAGAGGAGATCCTCAGCCATCACGGGTCTGACTCGGGACGGCTACGAGATTCTGATGGAGAATCACGAGCCTCCCGGGGGTGAACCGCCGACACGGCACGCTGCACATTTTACCCACAGTGGGGCTGCAACTGTCGGAATTTATTAACCAATTTATTTCATTTATTCATTTTCAACTCATTAGGTCTTTTTTTTATCTATCTAATTAGGTTTGAAAAATTAAAACAGGATTATTATTTTTAGACTAATTTAATATTTGCTTGAAAGTAAAGTCAGGAATCAAATACTTGCGTCGAGGTCTCCATGCGTCCTGGTGTATGCGGTTACCATAGCAACCATAACTTAATCGAATCAGTATATTAACAAGTATATTTATATATTACAGTATATAGTACATTATATCAATATTAATCAGAATCTAATAGCAATAGGGTAATAATGCATAACCAGTAGAGCGTACTATAAAAATAAAATAAAACAAATATGTAAATTAAACTGAATATCTGCGTAAAGTGTAAACGCGTCACTTGAGCAGGTCAACTAGAATATTTTTTTATTTTTATTTCATTTCATTTTTTATTTATTGCTTTTTAAACTGTATACCCTTTACAGATGTTACATCAATTTGTAGGAATATAAATATTTTTTAAAATGTTTACGCCACTCGGGACAGGATCTGAAGGCTTAAGCTCCGCCCACTTTGCAAACGTTACATTGTTTATCCCTGAAAAGTTTTCTTTCTTTCTTTCTTTCTGTCTTGAAGTTCGTATCACATTTGTCTGTTTTTTTTTCTTTGTGTACATATTTCTCCATTACATTTAATCACTGTAACTCCAGTCTCTCTGTTATTCTCTGGTGTACGTAGGATTTTTTTTTTTCCAGCCCATTTAATACCACATCCGATTCAATCACATTTTATCAAAGCACCGATTCGTGACAGTCAGGCTTTGATCAGACTCGTCGGGATTAGTCAGGAACGAGCCTCGTGTCTTTGTGTATAAACGATCGAGAGCTCAGCTGCCAGGCTTTGTGATCCTTATATCAAATTTATTTGCTATCAGTCAGACATTAAGATCTGGCCTGATACGATATTTGGCTGATACAATGAAGCCTTCATTAAATTTTCCCTTTCCAGATAAGCAGATGCTGCTGGGTCCGTGCCCGGGACACCTGGTTATAAATCGGCGCGCTGCACGGGGTCTTGTGCAAGGATTCGAACTCTGATGTGTTGTTTTTTTTTCCCTTTCTTTTTCCCACAGCTGTTTCATCATTTGAAAACATTTTGATTTGATTTCTGACGGATGAAATCTCAAAACTTATCCGCTTCACAGAGACAGACATGCAGCCCTGCGATTTCATTTTCATTTCGCGAATTTGCAGCTGTGTTATCTGTCACGTGCGAGTTCCTTCCCTGCACAATCGGACCGAGAGAAAGGAAATCAAGACAGAAGGAGGCGTCCCGCTTAGATATAAACCGCACAATCTAAACGGTGTCTGGGTGGGTGTGGCCTAATATGCTAACGAGGAACATTTGGTTTGAAAACACTCTGTTCACGGCGGGCATCGTGCCACTCAGAGCAGACGGAACACTAAAAGGGAAATATATACAGGACGCTGATCAGCCATAACATTGAGACTTGGCCCCCCCATGACCCAGTCGTCTAGCCATCACAGTCTGGCCTTTATCACAGTAGATACATTTTTAATATCTCGTTACAGTGGCGGGTGGGGGATTTTAGGCACCTTTTTTCCTGAAGTCGATGTGTTGGAAGCAGAGAAAATGGGCGAGCGTGAGGATCTCAGTGACTTTGACAACAAGGTCCAGATTGTGATGGCGGGGTCAGAGGACCGGGTCAGAACCGCTCCAGAACTGCAGATCTTGTTGGATGTGCATTATTGTTGTTATGGTGTCAAAAGGGGGACCTACTCAATATTTGGCAGGTGGTGGTCATATAGTTATAGTTTAAACCTCGGATTGCGAGTAACGAGGTTTGCGAGTGTTCCACAAGACGAGCAAAGATTTTTAATAAATTTTGACTTGAAAAACGAACAAGTCTTGGTTTACAAGTACCGAGTATCATGTATCACACATCTTTCTTGTTTTTTCTCCCCTTTTCATACCATCGATAGAGCTCATTTGATATCATCAAGTTCTGGTAGATTTTATTTATGTCTTCTGATCTTTAAGCCATTTTCACTTTGTTATTAAATAACAGTGCAAGATGGTTTAACGGTTAGCTTTGTGACCTCATATCTCTCAGGTCTGTGTGCATGAAGTTTGCGTGTTCTCCCCGTGCTCGGTGGGTTTCCTCCTGGTGCTCCAGTTTCCTCCCACAGTCCAAACACACGTAGATTAGGTCGATTTGGCGTTCCCAAACCGCCCATAGTGTGTGTGTCCTACGTGGATAAATAAATGTTGATTTTTGGAAAAAGTTCAATAAAGTGTTTATGTGAATAATTAGCCGTCAGTTAGCAAAGATTGATGGCGATATCTTTTTGAAAAATATCGCCTTCAATCTTCACCACCTGACTGCTGATTAATCACACAAACACCTTGTTTAACTTTTAAATCCTCATAAAAGTTAAGTTTAAATCCTTTATGTTATTATAAACAAGTTAAGATGCAATTATTTGTCACATGTACCTTAAGGCACAGTGAAATTATTCTTTTCACCCATCCCAGCTGGGAAGCCGGGGTCAGAGCGCAGGGTGAGCCGGGACACAGCGCCCCCTGGGGGCAGATAGGGTGAAGGGACTTTCTGGGGCTTGAACCCCTGACCTTCTGATCAGTAACCCACAACCTTAACCATTTGAGACATTATCATATTATTATCATATTTCTTAACGGTAACAGCTGTGTGAGCGGTACGAGCATCATTAACCTTGTGATGTTTTTTTTGTTTTTAAGCTCCACCTACTTTTTATTCAAACCGTAGTGATTCCGACATGCAGACATTTAAAGATTTTAAAAAAGTATTAAGCCACGTAAGACTAGAAAGCCTAATTTGAAAGCACTCCCTGATCAGACTTTGTTCTAACCAGGACCACAGGAGGTTGTGAGTTCAGATCCCATGACTGGCACGAGATCCACTTAGCAGTTTCCCCTATCAGGATTATTAAAGGATATCAAGAGGCGTTAAATTAGAGTGACTTCTGCCTGTCTTTTTTTTTTTCCCCCTCTCTTCTTTATCTTACCGAGCATAATTAGGTCGACGCCTCCCCTGTGTGAGCGACAGCGAGAGTTCAGTTTCAGTCCGCGCCTCTGTCTCCGGCTTCAATCACGTTTCCACTGCCCGTGGCTCTTGCGTGAAAATTATAACAGCTTCCCTCGTCGCGAGGTCCGCGGTCCTCGACTAATCGTTCATTATAAAGTTTCACCTGACTGTATCTCGCGCATACTCATGCGGCGCGAGCGTGTCGCGCTACAAGGCCGCGCTTTGACGCGTGACCAGCAGAACGCAGCGGCGGAGTCGTGTTTATGAAATAAAGGCCGCTCGGTCAGAGAAGAATGCAGGCAATTACGGAGAAGAGAACGCCGCGAACAAACACGACGCAATTAGGAAAGCAATCTGGGCTGGAATTGGCTTTCCCTCAAAGAGCCGAGCCCTTCAAATAATTGCGTTTCACTTTTTAACACAAACAATAATTAATGCGGCCGAAACCCATCACGTTCCCCCATGATGCGCTTTGCATATATATATTCTCTCAGGCGCCGGGATGGATTTTAGTCCCGCTGTGTCGTCTCGAATCGAATACGAAGCTAATCGAGAGAGGTTTATGAAGTACGTACTGTAATTACATTAAACTGTTATCATGTATCATCGGCATCTATAAAAGTAAACACTTCACTAAGGGTTCTTCAGCGTTCTCAGCACCGTAGAACTGTCACTTTACAGGGAAACCTCACTTCCTGCACGGCCTTGTCGTCCAAGATGGCCGTGCTCCCGTGAGCACGTGACATTCTCCTCCGCTGGTCCACCGATCGTACGTCAAACTGCATCCTTGTGCGCCGGCTAAGAGCCTGATGTGATTTAAGGCATAAAAACGGACGTCTCGCTCGTAAAAGACGCTCGGCGCTCGTTTCTTTAGTAGCGTCCGCCTAGGGGGCGGAGGAGATCTCAGATCTGAGCGAAACACGGCGAGCATTTTAATCGCCAGAGCGAGCAGTGAGTGTGAGGGGACTAGATAAAGCGGAAGACACGGACATCCTCAAGGTCATGCTTTTGTATTAAGAGATGAGCGATAGCCAGGAGGGAGATATCACAGAGCTGCTGAGATAATGCAAAGAAAAATCATCGCAGCTTAATTTTTCTTTATGCACACACATGCACGGACACACACACACACACACACATACACGCATGCACATGCTCTTCCTCCCTGATGCATAATGCGCTCCAGTCTTTTCGTCGATGGTTAACTGTGATGGCATTCATTCATAACTGTCAGCTCGGAATTGAATTATTTCGCGGGATGACTTCGCACCACTCGTGTAGGCAATACGCGGCGAGCCGAGGCGGCTGACGAATTGTCACAATATCTAATGATTTTTTTATTTTTTTTTCCCCCACTTTTAAAATCCGGTTAGGGTTTTAAAGAGCTATTCTCATCCGCTCGTCCATATGCGGGGAAGAAAAAAAGATTACAGAGAGAACGAGCAAGCGAGGAACGTCCACGTCCGTCCAAAAAGCCCACAGAGAGCTCGTACACGCCGTTTAAAGGGTTCTTCTGGTTTAAAGCTTCTATTTAAAAGCGTACAGCAGAGTGTTTCCTTTAACTCAGCGTCTGGATCCTTCAAAAGGAGGAAAAAAATATATTAAAAATCCTGTCTGTCTCTTTGGGTTTTTACACGTAATTCAACGTTTTTACATCAAAGCTAGGAAACTTAAAAAAAACACCGAAAAAAAATGTATATATATATATATTTTGAAAGAACCCTTTTCCATAAATGTAATATAACTTTTTTTTTTTTACCTTAAAAAACATAACATTTGTTTTATTCAATTGTTTTAAGGATCAAGGTTGAAGATAAAACACTAAAACCAGGAACCAAGAAGAGAACCTTGAAGCAATATAGTTTTTTCTAGATTAGATCTAGATCAGATTTTCTGGATTAGATCTAGAAACCTCAATCTAATCCAGAGAATTTTTTATTTAAAGCTATTTCTACAGTTCGTACTACTGTATATAAACCTGAAAAATGTATACAAGTTCCAACATGAACCTAGAAAATTAGGAAGACCACTAACCATCTGTAGAACCTCACAACCTCAAGCCTTAATTTTCGAGATAATCCTGTGTTTTCAAACCCATGTTTATCTCCTCAGGTTTTTTTTACCATAAGGTCTATTAAGGAACTAAGCTAAACCTTGACCACCTTTAACCATCTAAATCAGTTATCCAGAGATTGTTCATAATATTTGTCCTCCACAGGTTTCCCGGTGATGCAGGTGAAGATTGATATCTCGCGCCAGCAGGTGGAGAAGATCTTCGGGCTGGAGGATTACTGGTGCCAGTGTGTGGCCTGGAGCACAACGGGAACTCAGAAGAGCCAAAAGGCTTACGTACGCATTGCCTGTGAGTTACACGACGCATCAGATCTGAAACTGTGAAGCTTGGGTACAATGGTATAATGTCCAGGGATGAAGGTTTTTAAGAAGGTTGCAAAGGCAAACCGACGTGCTTTAATGGAATGTTTCACCTTACTCCGTAGGTAGTCCATCAACTGTGTTTCTTTTCTTATATTACACCAGGCAGGGAAGAGCTATCTGGTGTAATATGAGAAAAGAGGCAGATAGATGGATAATCTGTAGTAAAACAGGTCAGGGCCAAACCCAGAAGTAGTTCGAGAAACAAATATCAGGGCACGTGGGAAACTGAGGCTTGGACCTCAGGAGATCATGAGCCAAAATAACCAAACCTACACAAGGTGAGACACAAAACGGGTGAACACAGTAGAGTAGTCGGCCAGCGTAAGAACAAAACTGAGACCTCAACCAAATTGTGGGAGCTACAGTAGGTGGTGGACTTGGAACTCAGCTCACACATTTATGGCATTTGGCAGACAGTCTTACGTTAACCTCTCTTTCCACACCTGAGGGTTAAGGGTTTGGCTCAAGCGCCCAACAGTGGCAAGTTGGTGGTGCAGGGGTTTGAACCTACGATTTTCCAATCAGTAGGCCAATGCCTTAATCACTGAGGGGAGAAAACGAGGTACTGTAAGTTGAGATATGCATTTATTATTAGGTAGACGTTCAAAATATGCAAAAAGATGTCCGCACCTCAAGGGTTGGTGGTTCACACTATGTGTGTTTGAACTTCCTACAGTATATATGTAGTGGATTCCCTCTGGGCTCCTGGTTCCTTACCACAATCCAATCGTCTTCGGATTGCCCAATTTTGTTGAAGAGTATACTGTATGTGCCCTGACTTAGGCTTCTTGCTCCGCTGTGACCCTCAACAGGATAAGTGAGTAGATGAAGCACAGACGAGACAAAATCTGAGCAGTCTCAGTAGGGTTGACCAAAAGAGAGACAATGTCCATTGTTCAGGACATCCATTAACAAATCTGGTCACTCAGCCGCTTAGTGGGATTAGCCATTCCCGAGAGTAAATCTCATCCCAGGTACTGTATGAGGAAGATCTGCATTCGGGATGTGATACGGTTTTAAAGCTTCAATAATAAAAAAAAAGTCATTTTCCTTTAATGAGTCTCTTGCTCTTGTGGAATTTGCTGGTCCTGACACTCTGTAATACAAAAAAAATAAAATAAAATTGCTTCAGAATTGCATTTAGGCCAATCAGTCGAACCACTCGAGCCATGTGTTCCCCCGGGGCTGATTGATTCAGATGGGTTTGTACGACTTATTTAATGTTTGATTGGGAAGTTTGATCGGAATAAGCCCGCGGCGTGGTAATCCACTAATCTGCGACGGCGCGCTCGGTAATTGCCTCGAGAGGCCGCGTGGTTTCCATATCGGTCACTGCGATAATGCGATTAGGCTCCAGAGGAATCACGTATGGGCCGGTTATCATGTGGCCTCGCACAGGAAAAAAGGGGACGCTTCATTTTCCTGCTAATGTCTCCGACAATTCAGCGGTGGCCAATCCTGGGCTGCGTCTGTCGCCGAGAGCTCCTCGCAATCAAACCGGATTTGTCATGCGTCTCAGCGTGCTATTTCAAAATCTGACACGAGAACAAAGAAGGCGTCGGGCTCATCTTCGGTGTCGGATGCGCGAAGATGAGACGCTTTTAAGTTGTTTGGGATTTTTATAGGCCTATTAATCTTGCCGTAAAAAAAAACATGTAGCGTTTAAAGCAGGAAGTGCTTTCTAATCCGACCTCCCTTTGAGTTCTGCCTGTCAGATCAAAACGATGACGAAACGTTTCCACGGCGGCCACCGTGTCGCCCCGGACCGTTAAATCCGGTTTAATTAAAACCGAATGAGGTGGGGCTCTCGTCAGCGGTGCCGTGATTGTTCTGGACAGGCGTGCAAAATGCCTGGCATTGATGTCTTCACACACGTAAACTGCACTTCGTTGAGTTTTTTCAGGCCAAGCATCTGATGAACATTTATGTACATTTACACAAAAATCGAACTCTGTAACGCGATCTGGAACGGCAAATTCAATCAGAATACCATCGACACTTGTGTCAGTATCCTGTGGATATAGGACACATGCTACGCTGTGTGTGTGTATATTTCCGAGTCTGTGTTATGGATCTCTCAGTGTTGAAAATGTTCAGTGTGTGCACAGGGCTCGGGAGGGATAATGCAATTGCTCTCGGTTGATTCTCGGCCCAGAGGGCTTCAGCCATCCTCGAACTCATCCGTGCAGCTCGGAATAAGCTCCAGGGCCTGTGCTCTGGTTCCGTCTCATGCAGGTGGATCATTGCAGGCTCCTAAACAAACAAACAACAGCTGTAGACAAGACTGTTGACGCCTACGCCTGGAGTTGTGGAGGAACCTTCGCCTTCCTGTCATAACAAGGCCTGCTTCCACGTGTTGTGCGTCATGGCTTTGGGTTGCCTTCAGACACGGTTTTCAGGTGGTTTTATTAGTCACGATGTCTTGAAACGTTAAAAGGGATAACGATCATTGATATTTAGTCAGGCTTACGTCATGCCACCCTACTCCAGATGTTTATTTATTTATTTTTTTTAAATATTCACGTTCTCCCTTTACAGATCTGAGGAAGAACTTCGAGGAGGAGCCGCTAGGCAAAGAGGTGGCGCTCGACCAGGAGGTGCTCCTCCGCTGCCATCCTCCAGAGGGCGTCCCGATCGCCGAGGTAAGAGCAACCTGTTTATTGATGAAGCCATCTGCTAATTATGCTGCTCGTTTGATTTAGCCTCGCGTCTCTGTATTGGCCAAGCGAGAGGTCCAGCTCCGGCTTTTTTTTGGCACCGGCGTTAGCCCCATTAATAATGTAGGCAGTTTCGCGGAGGGCAGAGGACTGGACCAGACTGCGTCCAGCTGCTTCCGCTCACGCTGCTCAACGGAGCGGCCTAATAATAACAGCAGCTCCCGCAGAAGTTTGACGCATGAAATATTCTGCTCCAAGCGGACTCGGTTCTGCCTGCCAAAGCGTCCAGGACTGGCTGAACACTCGGGATTTCAATTCAGTACTTTTTTTTTTCCGACTCTTCGGCTGTGGCTGAAAAGATTGCAGCTAATCCTCTGTCCTGGTCCCCGGTGACAAAATTAAACTCACGTCTTGAGCAGATGTCAAAGGGGCATCAAACAGAGACTGTGAAAATGGCTTTTTATTGTTGTTCGTGTGTGTGTGTGTGTGTGTGTGTGTGTGATTCTTCAGGTGGAATGGCAGAGAAACGATGAGCTGATAGACCCCAAGGCTGACTCCAATTTCTTCATCACAGCGGACCATAATCTCATCATCAAACAAGCCCGGTTGGCCGATACCGGCAACTACACCTGCGTGGCCAAGAACATTGTGGCGCGACGCAAAAGCTCCTCGGCCGCCGTGATTGTCTACGGTGCGTCTCATCTGCACCTTTTTCACACACTGAATGGCTTTCACCTATGCGATATATATGTAAGACTCCGAGATGGGGGTTAAACCTCAAGAGGAGAGAACGAGAGCAAATCGAAAGAAACGTTCGTCCTCAAAATCCGCCAGTGCTAATAACCGCATGCTAACATTAGTTTGAATTCAGCATTGCTGCAAAGCACCAAATTATCCACGCTATACTAAACGTTTGTGGAAGTAAACTAGCCATTTATTCAGGCTAATTATTAGCAATAACCTTTCAGGATCATTAATCTGGAGAAATCATTCATACTCGAGTCAAATTCAGACTTTTTTAAACAAATCTTATTTACGAGAGATATACTTTTTTAATCTACATCTGACTAAACCACTAGCTAAATTTGATAGCTAGCTAGCTAGCAAACTCATAAGCTATGTAAACAATCCAAAAAACGTCTATCCTAACTTATAACAACAAAACTAAAATGACGAGTGTGTATAATAAGTGTACACTAAACACAGCTTGTAGAAAAATGCTAATCTGTGCGAAAGCACTAATACAGAGATATGCTAGAAAGTATGCTAATGTAGATATTATTGAATTCTATTTGTTAACAAAATGTTGCACTCGTGAAGAAACTCAATACTCGAGTACAAGTACTCGCCTAAAAATGAACTCCAGAATAAGTAGGAGTACCACTTAGATTTTTTTGTTTGTTTTTTGAAGTAGAAGTGCAAAATATGTGCTTTAAATACAAAAGTACCAGTAAAAGTACTGCACAAAGAAACAAGATTTAAATAAACAGTATTTAAAAGTACAATGAAGCACAGGTGAAGTTGAAGCTGTTGATAACATGCCTAGTGACAAGGTTTTACTTTAATTAATTGAACGGCGGCGGCACGATGGTGTAGCGGTTAGCACTGTCGCCTTGCACCTCTAGGGTCCGGGTTCGATTCCCGGCCAGGCTCGATTCCCGTCCCTGTGTGCATGGAGTTTGCATGTTCTCCCCGTGCTTGGTGGGTTTCCTCCGGGTTCTCCGGTTTCCTCCCACAGTCCAAAGACATGCAGGTTAGGCTAATTGGCGTTCCCAAATTGCCCGTAGTGTGTGAGTGTGTGTGGGTCTACCCTAAGTCTCCTGGGATAGGCTCCAGGTCCCCGTGACCCTGAGTACAGGATAAAGAGGTATAGAAGATGAGATGAGATAAATGAACGGTTAGCTTCTTTCATTACTTTGGCTTAGCTAGCTAATTGCTAACATTGCTACTCTGCATAATACAAACTGTTAAATATGGGCAAACTGGAACCATTCAGAATACAATAAGGTTAAAGGATGTGCCAAAACGTTATAAATATATACAGTATGTTATATTATAACGTTGTTATTGGCGTGAAACACAAATCAAATGTGTAAGAGTTCACAACTTTTTTTGCTCAGTGTGTTAGCTAGTTATCTAGGTCACGTCTAATCAGTACACCAGATAAGTACACCAGAAGAATCTGCGGCCCAGAGACCAATTTGGTAGGATTTGTTTACTCAGATTAATAAGAAATTAATTACAGAGGAAAATCTGCTCGGGTAACCATCAATCACGGTTGTCAGTAATTTCTGCAAACTGGTGTCACTCAGATGTGATACGGAGTTTAGATCAGAACATCAATACACTTATGTGTGATCATTATCTGAAAAGTACTGAGTGTCTATTTAAAATGTAGTGAGTAAAAGTACAGGTTTTTATCAAAAATGTATGGAGTATAAGTGAAAAGTATCATATCACTTACGGGAAAGTGCAAATACACACACACACACAAAAAAAACACACACAAGTACAGTGATTAAGTAGTCGTTCTTCATTCCTTGCCGCCTCTGCTCATGAATAAGAAATAGAAAAACACCTCAGTGATAAAGTCTGTTATAACGTTAGACTAGAATCCAGCCAAGAAATATTAGCAACACCCTGCGATACTCGCGGAACATGCAAACCCTGACGTCGCTAGCTTTTCCACAGCCGTGCATCTCCTCCTCTCTGCTGAAATCGGATAACGAATCGCCTTGATAAGTGAGCTGACCTTTATTATTATGCACAGCCTTAGGCCATTCCTTATTGCAGACGGAGGTCCCAGGACTCCTCGGACTAAAGCTAGCATATATTAAAGGCATGATAATGGGCTCGGCTAATCAGGGCAGAGTCAGTCACTCAGTCACACCAGGCGGAATTCGAGAGGTCCAGCCTAATGGACGCACACAGTTTAGTAATTAAAAAAAATAATAAATCTTAGATCTATTTTGTCATATTTAATATAGATAGATATAGATGTTTAAAAAAGCGTCCTTTAATAATAAAGAGAGGATTTGTAAGGAGGAGTTTTTTTCTCCCTTGCGTTTTTGCATCATTAATCAGAGGCAGGGAAACAGCGAGTGAACGGTAGGTCCGGCTCATACAATTCGCGCCAACATGACGGCCAATTTGCCTCCATTGTAAAAAATTAATTACAGCGGAAAATCTTTTGAATAGCTTTTCATCAAAAGGAACTATTAGACCTGATCCTGTTTTTCTTCTTCTTCTTCTTCTTTTTCTTTTTTTCCTCCCACTACGGCTTCACATTAAAATGTCAGTTTACTCGTGTGAAGCTTTCGCGTGAACGCTCATTGGCTGTGGGATAAGGGCTGTTATTATAGCCGCGGAAGAAAAAAAAAAGAGAGAGAGAGAGAGAGAGAGAGAGAGAAAGAAGGGTAGAGATGCATTTTAACGAAGCCGGCTTTGACATGGCTCGACTGTGCACTAAGAGGTAATCAGGGCCCTCGCACCAGCCACCGCCGCGCAATTTCCCTCTCGGCGGTGGGCAATCACTGGCGCTAGAGAGGCTCCGGAAGTGATTCAGCCTGTGAATTAGGAGCCCTCAGCGGCCTGACTGGTGATCAAGGCTACGCGAAAACAAATCAGAAGAAATCAGATTTCCTTTAAGCTCTGAGAGAGAAGCCAAAGAGAGACGTGGTGGGGCTTGATTAAAAACAAAGCGTGAACTTTGGACTCTGGATCGTCGCGCAATCCTCCAGCCTCGTATCGCTCGCAGAGTAACGCATCGGCGTCTCGGGGTATACCGGGGCAGTGAGCGAGCGTGCACACCGCACAAGCTTGCCGAAATGAATCCGGTGTTAAACGAGGCTGTTTTAAATCGAGTAATCAGTGTGTGTGGTTCAGGGAGGAACACTCCTTTAGAGAAGCTGATTGATTGCAGGTGTTGTAGCTTGACAAGGCCAACAGAGCGATAAGATGTGCATTAATTCTCACAGCGCGGCCATGTTGTCGAGGGGAAACTCTTCGACCGGTTGAAGCGCTCATCACATAGTCTAGCTTTTGTGTTAGGATTAGCATTGCTTGTGGTTCCAAACTGAGGCTCCAACTTCATCGTTCTGGATTTTCGATACGATTTTATTACGTGTTTTTCTGGTCCAGAGATTTAGCTCCGCCCACATCAGGAACGGAGCTGATATTAAAGAAGATATAGGACAGTATAAGACATTTTAACAGAACCTTTAAGTTGAGTTTAAGGGATGATAAAGGCTTGTAATTAAATTTAAAAAATCGTAATTATTTTTTTGGGAAAACTTGCAGTCCACTTCGCAGCCAGCAGAGGGCTCCAAAAACGACTGATCGTTTCTGATCATGCAGCGCGTAACAAAATATTAGTCTTATTTGCTATATTTGCCTCAACCGTATTTGTTCGCTGTATAAGCCATGTTAAATCCCGCATCTTTGCGTAGACACTGCAGCAGATATGTAGCGGATAAACCCTTCAGAGTCATCCTGTTGTAGGAAATTTGTATTTTTTTTTTCCTTTTCTTTCTGGAAGTTAATAAGACGACAAAAATTGCAGCTTGTCACGCTACACTCGAGAGTCCTTTTATCAATTAAATTAACACCTCCTTGCAGAAAACGGCACAATGAGAACAAATTTCAGATCTTGACGTTAAATAACGAAGCGTTTTTCACAGCATCGCGGCGACCGGCGCCTTCTTTAAATTACAGCGTGAACCGTTGACCTTCCCGGAGTCCAATATCACATCCGACACGAAATCAAGCAAATAATACTCTGTTTTATCTTTCATTGTCAGCATGCAAATCCTCTCATCATTCGGAATAATGAAATCATTTCCCAAAGCAGACGTTCTGGCCCTGAGCTCGAATCAGAGCGAGCGGGCTCTCAAGGGAATCGGGCAACTGGCACGAATCTAAAAGGAGTCGACGAACAATATTTTTCATCTTGTTATAATACGTCTCTTCAGCTAAGCCGTAGAACGAGTCAGTATCAAAGCACTCATATTCCGTGAGCACACACACACACACACACACACACACACACTCTACTGGAGAAGTTTTTAATGAGGACAAGTGAAGACACAAAGTCTGTATCTGTATAGAAAAGTTATTTCTGTTATGTATAATGTACAAAACATGAAATATCTCAGACTTGACTGCCAGATGAGGTTACAGTATTGCTGTAAAAAAACATTTATCCACCTTATGTCACTGATGCTTGAGTCTCGATTCTGATTGAGCAGAACAGCAGCTCGGACAGTCTGTCTCGTCGGGTAACCCTGACTTGCTGTGTTGGTTTCTTTGGTGGGCGAGCAGTGAACGGCGGGTGGTCCACGTGGGCCACGTGGTCGGCGTGCAGCGCCGTGTGCGGACGTGGCTGGCAGAAGAGGAGCCGGAGCTGCACTAACCCCGCCCCCCTGAACGGAGGCTCCGCCTGCGAGGGCCAGAGCGTCCAGACGAGCGCCTGCACTGCCACCTGTCCAGGTAAACGCCCACCGTGCTCGCTTCCTCGCTCGGCAACGCTGCTTTAAAAAGGGGAAAAAAAAAAAAAAAAAACAGCTTAGACTAGTGTAACTGGATTAGGTCTGACTATTTAATCTGCCATCAGTAATGCGCTAATCTGTGTAAACCTGTCTAAGCTTGGTCTAAGCTGTATTTTTTTTTTTTTTACCCTGGTGGAATTCTGTGCTACGAATCGCTCTGCGCCGTAGAAACTGTGCCTCTGAATTGTCATTCAGGTTTCCCACCTCTACGTGCATCAGCCTGTCAGACGCATTTTTTTTTTCTTTCATCGAGAGATCACTGACTCACCTGATGTTAACTTGAGCGAAAGTTCAAACCGTCGCTCAGGAGCTGCGGAGCTGACAGTGAACAGCATCGGCTTCAGTCACGTTGGACTGACAAGTTCTCGTTCACTAAAAGCCTACGTGACAAATCCTCAGCTGTAGCTACGTCCTGGTTTTTCGACAAAAATGATAGAATGTTAGAGGCGATAACAGGATTATATCATTCTCTTGTCAGTCCCAGTTGATAACACATTCTATGAAGGTCATATCCTTAATTATTTATGGACACCTCCATAGCATGCCATAATATATCCATAGTGCAGTATAAAAATCATTTATGAAAATGCACTCAATGTTTATCATGCATTGGTGAAGTGCTTGGAACACATCATAATGGTAATAGCATTAAATAAACTCTGTTTAGATGTGAAGACTTGGTAATAATTTCTATAGCTTTATTTACGTATGAAAACCATTATATCCAGTTATAAATGCATCCATAAGTCATTGCACGCTTTATTATAATCATAAATGTAAAGGCATTCCTGTGATGCGCTTGTGAATTGGTGTATAAAAACAACTTGTACACTACAACAATTTGTAAAATATCATATATATAACGATATGCATATTGCCTTATATAAATGTGGTCGTAGTTAATTGTGAGTTTCATCTCATAAAATTGTTTGACTGTTTTATTGCATTTGGTTTAATTGTGAAGAAGCGTAATATTTTACATAATAGCTGATGGTACTTATAAACCATTATAAATGCAGCCTCCGTAGACAGCATGTCGAATTCTTTAGCAAAAGCAAATTTATACCAAGACATGTTCGGTCTCTAAAGTTTTGCTTCAAAGGTTAATGAGTGCTGTAAGTCATTCTGAAGCAAAATCTTTCATTTAAATCTCATTATGTGCTCGTCTGATTCTTATGCTGATTTTACAAATAAAGATAATGGCAGAAAGTGGTATCACTCTGTAAACCTCTACAATCTCTAATCCTCCAAGCCACCAGGGGGCATCGTAGCAATGCATTGTTTTAAAATGAATAAATAAATAAATAAACAATAACTTTAAGTCATACGTTATAGACGTGTTGGATACGAATAAACAGATGTACATTTTGTTCTGTTTCACTTTTATACCGCATTTCTACAAATTTTAGATGAACATTGGGAGGCGGAGCCGCGGAGTGATACTGAACCTCACTGAGGTAAAAGTGAGCATCAGTTAACTTGAAAAGATCCGCCTCTTTAACAGCGCAGTGTACTCAGTTATGCTGTACACCTTTAAACATTGGGAGGTGAAGCCAATAGACATCCAAAATGGTCGTTACTGAAAATATCATTAAACATAAAAAAATAAAAATAAAAACATTAAAAAAGATTATGGTTAGAATTAATGAAACCGTTATAACTTTAAACATTGGGAGGCGGAGCCATTAGAGGTAAAGTCATATCAAACCGCTCGGAGGTAAAAGTGATTCCTAGTTTAGTCCAAAATGGCCACGTTTTTAACATCTATACAGTTAGACAAATTATTACTAAATATATCGAACATAAAAAAAATTTGGATGGGATTTTATAAGACTTTTATGCCTGAAACATTGGGAGGCGGAGCCATTAGAGGTTGTGAGGTAAAGGGTAAAGTCAATAGGGGCGGAGTGAGACTGTAACAAACTGCTCTGAGGTAAAAGTAATCCCAGGTTCAATCTAAAAGTGGCGGCTACTAACAGCTGTACAGGCGGCCAAATCCTTACTAAAGATACGGAGAACATTTTGTTTGGCGAGACACAGCGCGCTTCCGGATACAAGTAAACACCGACAAAGAAGAAGCGCTGACGTCACCCACAAAGCGGAAGGAGACGCGAACGGTTAGCTGTGTAGTGATCTGAGGGAGCGTTCTGGTGCGGCTGCGAAATATAACAGAGCGATAAAAATATCAGCGAGAGAAGAGATGAAGAAACCAGCAAGAGAAAACGACAGGGATTGTCAGTAAAGGCGTATATGTTATGCCTGAGCTGTAGATTTAGAAACTTTTAGTTCTGAAAGTTAAGTTGCACAACTTAGTGTTTTTGTAT
>JAQMYG010000008.1:23653778-23663918 GCA_030014215.1 Clariallabes teugelsi | reverse complement strand
TATCTTTTCTAATTAATATCTATTGGTGCAGGTGTTTGTTTACATTGAGACAGTAGCGCATTAGTAGATTATTTTAATGTAGATTATTAAATCCTGTTCATAACATAACATTCATAACATCACTTTTACTCAACATTATGATTTCGCTTATGGTGCAGGTTAAACTTCAGACAGAGATCTAAGTACTGCACAAGTCTCATTAAATTCTGTCCAGCGGTCGAATTAAGACGCGTCCACAGTTTGACGCATCCGCGGTACACGGAAAAAAATTGCGGTTCATAATCTGGCAAAAAAACTGCTCATAACTTCAGTTCTACTCAACATTTTGATTTCATTTATGACGCAAGGTTTAACTCCAGGCAAAACACTACGGACTGGCAAAGCTTTATAAAATTCTGTCCAGCCAGTGTTGCGTGATGCTGTGACAAAATCTGGCTGGACAGACATACAGACATGCAGACAGACAGAATTTTTTTCGGAGAATAGTTTCCATTGTATGAAACGTAAAGATGTCATTAAGAGACACTCTTCCTTTCCTTTTCCATTCTGTCCTTTTTTTTCTCCTTTACCTTCTCTTTATTCCTTTCATGTCTTTATCATCTTCTCCTGATCTCCTGATCTTATTCTCCTTTCATCCCATCATCCCATCTTTTTATTTCTTGCATACACTCATAAATTACTCATTCTGTCTCTCCTTATTGTGTCCTGAGCTTCTCTTGTCCTATTCCATTCTTTTCTTTTCTCATCCGTCCCTTTCCCCTCTATATCTTTCAGACCTTTACTCCACATGTTTGTTTTCATTTTTTTTCCCCCTTTCCTCCGTGACTTTCTCTCCTGACCTCATCTCTGCCGTCCATGTTTGTCTTCTCTTCCCCTCCTCTCTGGCGCCTCCTCTTTTTGTTTTCCTTCTTTCTCTCCGTGTTATAGATCTCGCTTTGCAGAGACTCGGAGCGAACACGTTACTCCTCCGCCTCTGTGGTTTGTCAGCAGGTCACGGCTGAAAACACGCTTCAATTATTTATCGCGTACAGAATTTTGCATAAAATAATGGCCTGCGTTTTTGCATGCTTAACCACAATGCCACTCCATGCAAACGCGCGGTGCTGAACTCTGCACCGTCCCTCCTAAGTTGTTTTGAAGACATCCAGCCTCGCTCCATACAAAGTGTCTGAAACTGTGCTCCGCTCCGTAATCCCTGCTTTACATATTATAAGTATTCTGCTCCAAACCAGGCGGCTCGGGAAGCTTATCGAGTCTTTTCTGACATAGAATTCTGACAGAGAATCTAAATCTACTTCCTGTTTCCTGAGTGATCTCAGCTAGTCGTGTCTTAAACCAACAAACAGTAAAAGAAATAATACAAAAAAAAAAGAAGATTTCACTGATGCTGTTTTATGGATGAACAGAGAAATGAGAGGTGTCTGCTTCTTTTTTTTTTTTTTACTGCAAGAATGGAAACGAGATGTTTTACAGTCTGTTCGGTCGTTGAGGTATCGGTCAGGAAACCCCAGTGCGGGTCTTTTACACCAACATGGTGGAGAATCTCAAAACGTAGCAGAAAATCTCCAATCTTTTTGCAATTTTTATATCAAAAATTCATTTCAGCAGGAGAAGTAGTAATGTAAGAAGATGGGCGGAGCTTATCACATCTTATGACAACATGGCCAACAAAGTAAAGTCAAGCCTAGTGCAAAACCATCGTCAGTCAATAAAGTACGATGAGCAATAAAGAAGGTTTTCGAAATGAAATTATAAAACATAAACAGTAATTTAAACAAAGTTCTTGGAATGGAAACTTTAACACTAGAAAATCTTGAATTAAAAACAATTACCGTCAATTAAAAGCATACAATCGGCCAAAACACAGTATTAGTGCTGATTTTATTTTTAGTTTTTTTATGCTATACATATAATACAGAAAATGTGTGGCCAAAAAAGCTACTTCTGATTTTTATACAACATGGAAGTGACTGATCTTTCTTCTCTGAAAATGTCAAGTTGCTAACTTATTATACAGTATGTGTCCCAAATATCACCAGCTTTGAACAATAATAACTTAAAATGCAAGTTATTCATATTTTTTACGAGTACTGATAGTAAAATACTAAAATCACCTACTAAACTTTTGTTAAAAGCTTAAAAAGCAAAAAATCTGTAGTGTCCGTAACCATGTCAAATTAATGTTGCAATATCTTAACAACTGTGCATTTTAGAATGATGCACTTTTTCATGTTGATGTCTTTTCATGTGAAATCTAAATTGGCCAAGTTTCATCTACATGACAGTTAAGACCGTTGAAAGATTTGAATTCAAAAAAGTTACAGGCCATGAAATTGTATTTAGCAAATGTGTTTCTTTTTATCTGATAAGAAATATAAATGTGTAGCGTATTTACAAAAAAACGAAGCATTGATCGGAAGATAAGGAGCGTTAAGTATTATGAAAAATGGTCTGAAAATTCACTTTTTCACCTGGGTGAGATACTTTTTTGCCTGAATATCATCAGGTGTCTGGATGTCGTGTGCTGGATGCTGTGAACGGTTCTCCAAGCAGGAGATCATCCTTTAAACATCAGCCAAGTACACAATAGACAGACCCTATTACTATATTTTGCCACTGGAAGAAAGGGTGAGAACTGAAAGTGGTATGGTTAACACTCCACGGTAAAGGGTTCGAGTGGACCTGAACCTGCTGTTTCTGGTGCGAATGTTCCTGTACCTCCTCTTGGAAGGAAGGAGATGAAAAAATTTGTGACTTGGGTGGAACGAGTCTGTGCGAAGGCTCTGCTGTGGTAAAGGTGTTCAGTAGCAGGTAGTTGGGTGCCAATGATGTGCTGGGTGGTTTTGACCTCCATTTCCTTTCAGACACCGTAAAGCTTCCACACCAGACGGTGATAGAGTTGGTCAGGATGTTCTCAATGGTGCAACGCTACTAGCTTTCCAGTATCTGGGGAGATATGTGCTGGATGTGGTTTGCTTTCAATTTTAGGCATGTACACAACATACAGTCCTCTTGCAGACCTCGACCATATTTTGGAACTGGAAGAAATGCTGAGATCTTGGGCCAAGACTTCAGCACACTGTAGCTTCTGCTTTCCATTAGAATAAAGCTTTGCATTGCTGTTGCTTACACCTCCAGGGTCAAGGGTTCAAGTCCCACCCTGTGTACAGTATGTGTGGAGTTTGCATGTTCTTTTTGTATGTTGGTGGGTTTCTTCTGTGGACTCTGGTTTCCTCCTACATGCAGAGGCTAATTGGTGTTTCCAAATGTGTACATGTGTGCCCTGCAATGGATTATCACTAGGAGCTTCAGGCGCGGTTTTTCTTCTAAAACTTCAGATATTACATAAGTTTGTCATGGAGGACAAAACCAACCAGTAGATCCAATCTCTTTACAGACTTAGACGTTTGTACTAAAGGGCACTTACAGCGTTTTCATTTTGACTTACAGTAACTGCTAACTTAAGTACTCATACATCCTCCTTGATCTTGTTGGAGACAAATCCATCATTCTGCTCACCAGAACAAAAGGTTCATTCGGAAATAAACCTCCTCAACTGCAGAACTGTAAAATTCTTCAAAGCTTTGGGAAGCATCAACGTACATAGCACTATGTATAGGGCTTCAGCCTTCCAAACTTTAACAATTTCATAACGCCGTAAGTAAACCATGTGTAAATGTACATTAAGGACACTTTAATAAAGAACGACTCACAATTGAGACGGAATAAAACTTCCAATCTCCAGCTTAAAACCTTAACCAATGAACCCTCCCCTTGCGCAGTAATTATTTATTGACTTCTAGAAACACTACGGTTCTGCGAAGGTAAGGATGTTCATCAGTATGCAGAATCCAAGCCATGACATGGGAGTTGTAGCGAATGCTAAACGAGTTACGCTACAGTAGACGCTCGCTATTTCCCTGGTTGAGCAATAGCCCAGCTCTGGTGTTTTTTTAAGAAAAAGAAGGGGGGAAAAAAAAAATACTACAGGAATTGAATCTCCAGGACTACAAGAATTTTAAATCTCCTCAGCTCAAACTCCCCGGTGCTAAATCAGTGTAACCCATAACGCAATCTCATCTTACAGTCAGCCGAGCATGGAGGCTTAGTGAACACCTATTTTCATTTTGTTTTCATCTGCTGCAGTCACTGAAGACTAACACGCGCACACGCACACACGCACACAGAGCCCTGTTTTAATCACATCACACCATCACACACTTGCAAAGTATACAGCATCGACTGCTGGATTGAATCAATCGCTCAGTGGTGCTGCCGTGTCCAAGGGCACGAGGGCTGCGAGCTTCTGCTCAGCATGTATCACCAGGCTATTGTCAGACGTCTACAGAATCACAGATCTAGTGATAGTCTCTAAATAGGGACGTGCTGTTTTTGGAAAATAATCAACGTATCTGATTCTGATTATTATCTGTACTGAATGAATTTTTATCAAATTTTAGAAAAGACAAGCATGTATTTTTTTTGACATAATCTCCTCGCTTTTTGACACCCTTTGACTGTCCGTCAACAGGCGTTCATAGCTGTTCATGTCTTCACAGCTGCATTAAGGGGACCAAACAGGTGAAAGTCCGATGGGGCAGTATCGGGACTAAATATGCCTTAAACCCTCGAGATGAAGCTTTTGCAGTGTCGACAGTGTGGGCAGAAGTGTGCAGATGTGCATCGTCATGCGAGATCACGACCTCCTTGGATATTTACGACCTCCTTGGCAGTTTAGGCTTCAGCTCTTCACTAAGCGTCTCACTGTAACACCTTTATACGTTTTAATACAACCGGAGTGCGGATCGTTTTCGACTAATCCTCGTGCCGTTCCCTGTGCAAGCCATTTTGTTGTAGTTATTGTACATCTGCTCCTTTCCCAGACACCTTTCCACATCGACACTTTGACTATTCGTCTTCCTTTTTCTTTTTTCTTTTTTATGATTATTTCCTCAGCGAAGCAGAATGGCAGGACAGACACACAGTGATTCTTGTTGCAATCTGTTCCCAGTCAATGACTGTCCATAGACAATGGGTCTGTGATATATCGCAATAAGCAGAAATCCTGCTGCCTCTGGCCTCTCTGCACCATCGCTCCTATTTTTTGGCTATAATTAGCTGCTCAGGGAAACTTTCAGGCAAATAAAGACTGTGGACTCAGCCTGCTCCCAGAGCTCCAAACCTCAAGTGAAGAGATTGTGTGTGTGTGAGAGAGAGAGAGAGAGAGAGAGAGCACGAGCCTTCAGCCCAAGAGGATTCGTCATGGGCCACTTCCTGCTATATTTTCCAGAATAAAAATAAACTAAAGTGCCAGCATGATCTGAAGGCAGCGGCATTAGTCTTCTCCCTCGGAAGGAGCTCGGGGCAGGGAAAGAGTCTTGACTGTTTGCTCAAAGCCTTGTTGTGGGGACGCCTCGCGTCAGAGCAGCAGCGTCTGCATTTCCCAAAGCAGGCGCTATGGCTGTGTTTCTGTCAAGCAGCAGGAATCTTCGGTGCCAACATAACATCCTGCTTTTAACCGCTGTGCTGCACGTGAGGTTAATTAATGGGCTGGCCGTTGGCCAGGCAGTGAATCAAGGCCAGGTGTTGGAGGGCATTAGGCTGGTGATTGGGGGGGAGTGAGTTGAAAGAGGAAGCCCTTCATCACCGCCCTCATTTATGCAAGAGCACTAATGAAGACAGTACAAGCACCCGTTTCTGGTAGTCTAACAGTAATTGCGTGTTTGAAATAGCACGATAACCTTTTAACCTGGCCTTGCGAGCAAAAGGGCTCCGTGCCGATTTCAGCAGGTGGAAGTTTAATTGATTTCCTTGTCCAAAATTGATCTGTCCGCTTTATTCCAGCCTAGGTTTCGGAGCATGCCAGAGATTGCATTATGCAGACCCACCGCGTTGGTCACCCGTTCATGGTGAAGATTTTAATAGCCATATTTCCACGAACCGAAGAGCTCGCCATTATTCATCTTGACACCAAAGACCACTGCTAGCCTCAGGGATGAAAAATCTCTACCTCCTCATGACGAATGTTCCCCGATAACGCCCGAGGTATTCGCTGGTCCATATTTATCAGGGAGAACGATTCTCTTTACAAAAGGTCCTCATCGCGTTAACTCTCAAGTAGAGGAACGGATAACGCCATTGCAGTCCGACTCCAGTTTGGACCACCATCTTTCAGCCGTGAATCGAATCGAGATCTTGCCAAGTCCAAAAGAAAGGTTCTTTAACTCAGTCCTGTAGGTTGGAAAGCCTCTTGGGGAGTGTGTCTTAATGCCCTGTCAGTGTGAGTGAAGGCTTTTTCCCTAGTAGTGATGGAGGAGGAGTGTGATCTGTTAGAAAGTTCTTCCTAGATCAGGGTACCCTGTTGTTTTTCCTTTTTTTTTCTGCTTGTGTGAAGAACACAAGGATGTTACTGGCTGCTTTTAAGCCCCCCTGTCACATTTCTTACTCATTCTTTCTGAACCCGGGTTCCTGGTAGTTGGTCTTAAAAGCTGAATTTGGAATGCAGATAGTATCTGCGTGGAATAATCAAGTCTTCGCGATGGCTTCCAGGACATGGTGCTCTAGTAGAGTTCACAGTGCAGAGAAATCAAGCCAGAAGGAATCTTAAAAAGTTAATAAGACCCTGAAATTTAGGAAATGTGGAAGGTTCTGCGGTGTAATAAGAGAGTGTTTTGCATATCAGGAGTGAATAATCCAGCTGAAGGTGATACTATGATGATTAGATAGTGGATGTGGTCTACTGGTTTTGTAGATTGCTGATTGGAAGGATGTGAAGTTTTAATCTCATCACTGCTTAGGTGTGACTGTTTAGCCCTTGAGCAGGACCCGTATTTTGTGTGTCAAATGTTAGTCGCTTTGGATAAAAGCATAGTAAAATGTGCGGAGGCAGTGGGAATACGGTGACCTACCACTCTTTAATGATGGTTCCTCTCTAGATCTTTTCATCCTTCTGTTTTACATCTATGGAGCTTTTCCCATAAAACCTTGGTGTCTCTCGGGCCCGTCTGTTGTATCTGAGATCGGCAAAGACGGCAACATGTTGCTGTGTTGCAAAAAGAATAAAACATTATTCCATTTCTTTCTATAATGTGAGATTGAGGCTAAAAGTCAAGGGCACTGTTGAGTAATTTTTAAGTTCCTTTTTCCTTTCAGAGACAGGAATTTTTGTTCATTGGAAACACCATCACCACAGATAGCAGATGCATATACGTACTATAGCTCCACACGACTTAATGGATTGTTACCAGGGAGAAAAAGGATGTGACACTGGTTATCTGCTTATTTGATCCTGCAGAATTTCTCAAGGTTGAGAGAAAAAGCATTTATTGCAGGAAAAGTATGATGTCGTTAACAACGAAACACATCGTGCATAAAAGTGTATACCTCATAATGCCTAAACTAGTTTCTTTAACCGATTAAGACAAAATTGGATCAAGGGATAGTGAATGATGTAATTCTGACTTAATCTAAGACTTACAGGATCACACATCCCATTTTGTTTGATGTCTCCAGGTTGTGGAATGAGTTGGTGCTAAATTCATGAAAAAAATACAGTATATTATAATAAAGGATAGGTTGAGCTTTCATTGATAGTTTCTCGGATCATCAGTACTTTTCGTGGTCAGGGAACACTAGGTTATAATGGTGGAATAGAATGTAAATGGGACACTAGTGCATTGCAGGACATCTTCCACATTCTGTACCCACATACAGTACATTACTCTACATCTACTGTAGGACCAGTTCGGGGCATTTTCACGTTAGGGCGCCGGGATCATTTCCGAGAACACTGGACCCCAAAGTCTGGTTCATTTTGATCAGTATCATACCCGAATCTGCTGGAACAAGACGTCTCAAGGACGGAAGTATGGAAGTCAGTGAACGGGAGGAGAGCGAGGTTAGGCACGGCAGCAGTCTTGTCTGAAATGTCCGTGTGCGAATAGCACTTGACAATCTCATCCTTTGACCTACACAACCATAACCGATACAGTAAGACGAGAGAATTGCTCTGGACATCTTTTCCTGGAATATCAATAATATTAGGCGTAGCGTGAAGGTTAACGTCCTCGTTCGTTTTTTCTCTTGTGTTTATTGGCAGCTCACAAACCAAGTAGGTGCATACTGCCACCTGCTTTATTGGAGAGTGTAAATACACAAGTGTCCCCGAGGACGGTGAGCAAAAATAATGTGAACACTGTCCAGTGGGGGACGGAGGAGGGAGGGGACGCAATGCAATCGTTCCTGGGTACGGTACAAATCAATGTCTAGTGTGAAAACGCCTTTGGAGTCCACCTGTAGGCATGTTTTGGGAGGTGGGAGGAAAGTACAGAACCCCAGTGTACTGTAGACACTGGGAGAAAATGTACTGTAAGTCTTCACATAGACGGTAACCCAAACCCAGGATCGATCAGGGGACCGTGGAGCTGTGAGGAGGCAACAGTAACCACTGTACCACCCCACGTTTATTTGTTGCACCTTGGAGATCTCGAGCTGGAAGATCAAGTTATTTGAAATGGTAGGAAAAAATACAGTTATTCAACCACTGTATGGGCCACTGGAGATAAAAACGGTGTTAGCAGTGCTTGAATATGGCAATATCATGGTAAAGAAACAATAAATGCTTTACAACTGAGAGGAGATATGCTTGCATTGCAGAGCATAGTAAAATTTGCTGCCATGGGATCTCGGTTTATGAGAATTTTTCTTTGAAACGAAAGCATGAAAGCATCTCTCTTTGTTGGGTTAGAAAAGCATTTGTAAAGAAAAGTAAACAAGTGTGTATTTTGTTCATGACTAATGGCCACGCTTCCTCCGCCTTGGGAAAATTCTGGGGAGTGCTGCTGCGTTCACAAATGCTATCGTCTGATGTACCGAAGCTGTCTCCAGAAGATAAAACCGCTTTAGATCTTTCTTTAACCATACGAGAACTTAAGTCTGCTGCTTTTCAAATGGCAGTGGGCCGTCCCCCAGGGGTAGATGGGCTTCCTGTTGAGTTTTGTACAATGTTCTGGTAGACTTGATTTTAATGTGCAAGCGTGCAGCCACTGGTGAGTGTTGAAGACTGGTATTGATTCTGCCTCTGCGAAAGAGAGATTGGTGTGATTTAAAAGAACTGGCGACCCGTTGCTCTAGTTGGGTACACTTTATAATTCTTTTCAAAGACTGTTCCCAACGGACATTAAATATAAATTTCTGTCCATTCTACTCATTGATCAGGCTTGACAGTCAATTCTGCACAATCTGTCTCTGTGTAGAGAACTTTTCCAAATGTCAAATATGAACTTTGGATGTAACTCGGTATGGAGAACGAGCCATTGATTTCATTCATGATGGGAATCTGAATTTCCATGCCTAGATAAGGCTTTGGGTTTTGTATCATTTTTTCTGCATGGTGGGACATGTTTCTAAAAATATATTCAACGACAACGTGGAATGATGCCTCAACATGAAACTTTTGCCACCCTAGAGTTTTTTTGTTTGTTTGTTTGTTTGTTTTTTGTATGTGTGTGTTTTCTTCCTTATTTAATGACCTATGAGAATCAAGAATTCAAGAGCGGTATAAGATATATGGTGCTCATATCTTATTAAGGATGATTGTAGTGTTTCCCAGTTGAGCTATATTCTTCGCCAATAGATTTTACTACTTTCACTAGAAGGGAATGTGAAGCAAGCAGTTTTTTCAGGGGAAATTGGACCAATTAATCTCTAGCCTACTGTCAGCTCATCCAGATCCTGTTACTGTGGTAGTTCAGTATGGGTAGGGTGTGTGGACTGTGTGGTACTGGTTACGTTCCTGATCATGTTTTCATCAGACGCCTGTGGTAGAAAACTACTAGGGCTTAGGAGAAATTAAATCCCATTCGGGGCTTTTATTCGACACACAGCATACAGTATACAGTATACCTATTCTGAAAGGATAATGAAGGAGACCAAGTAAGACACTGAATAGTCAGAATGGATGCGCATCATAAGTTACTGCAAAAAAAGCGTGTTTTTAGTTGATGAAAAATGTTACATGCTATGTTTCAGTCATAACGATTACATATTCGGGATTTTTTTAAACAACATTCACACATTTGGCCTTTCACAGACATAACATTCACACATTTGGCCTTTCACAGACATAACATTCACACATTT
>JAQMYG010000008.1:23613678-23644988 GCA_030014215.1 Clariallabes teugelsi | reverse complement strand
AAAAAAGAGACATTTAAAACACATTGAATTAAGGTAATTATATTTTGTATTAAAAAAAAAATTTTTATCAGTACCAGTCAAAAGTTTGTACACCTTCTAATTCAATGTTTTTTTGTTTATTTATTTTCTACATTCCAGAACAATATTGGATTTTTTCAGAACTATAAGGCAACACAGATGGCATTATGTAATTAAGTAACACTTACAGCACTGGACAGACGTCATTATCTAGAGCAACTTACATTTTTGTCCCTTTATACATCAGAGCAGTTGAGGGTTAAGGGCCTCGCTTAAGAGTCCACTTCTTGGTCATGGGATTTGAACCTGAGACCTTCTGAACTGAAGCCAGACAGTCTTAACCACTTAGCTAGCCCGGCCCGGGGTAACAACAACACAAACAGGCAGTTGTTATTTTAAGACATGAAGGTCTTCCAGCTGTTTTTTGTCACAAGTTTATTTGCAAAACCCATCGAGCTCCACGATGAAACTGTCGCTCATGAAGACCTTCCCAGGAAAGCGAGACCAAAACCTACCTCTGCTGCAGAGGAGACGTTCATTTAGAGTCACCAGCCTCAGAAATCACCAATTAACCTCAAGCAGCACCTCAGATTAGAGCCGTTATGAAGCTTTACAGAGTGTAAAGGAGATTATTGTGTATTTTGAATAAACGCCTTCAGTATTGTTTTACAGTGTAGAAAGAAATAAACAATCAGGAAAGATCATGGAGTGTAGAAGGTGTGTAGTGTATATTTTTTGGTATGTTCACTAGTCCATGATGCGATGCCTTGGTTTATCTGTCTCGTCACACCAGCAACAGAAATTATTGCGATTCTCCAATGTGTATTTCCTCTGCATTACATTATTACAGAATAATAAATCAAATCTAGAAAGCAAGCTACTTTAGCTAATTAGCTGATACCAGGGAATACTTGCAAATGTATTGTTTTGATATGGTTACAGTGTGTGTGTGTGTGTGTGTGTGTGTGTGTGTGTGTGTGTCGTAGTGCTTATTATAGTTTGAAAAAAAAAGTATGAAAACATCCCTAGATTTTTGTTTTAAGGAGAAACTCAAAAGACGCCACTGCTTCAAGTTAAATACAAAAAAATCTAAAATACCAGCACGAGAGCTTTCCTTTAAATCTGAAAAAAAAGCCTCTGATATAAAATGAGGACTGAAGAAGAAAATTGTGCCTTTGCTGTCAAATGTAATATGATGTAACGTAAGAGCAAGAATCTGCTTTAAAATGAAAAGTAAAAAAGATTATGATGAATAGGATGATGAGAAAATGGCAAGTCTACTAGAATAGAGTGCGCAGAAGAGGGGTTGAGTTGATGCTCACTATTTAGCAGCTTATAAAAAGCAGTTGATCCAGTAAACTACATCTCATTGTACGTTTTTTAATAATTTTTTTTATTTCATTACAACAGTTAATTTAGAGTACCATCAATGAATTAATATGAGAGCGAGTCGAAAATTATCCGCACTCTCGCTGTAGTATGTATTTTAATCAACCTATAGAAAAGACAAATACATAATTGTTCAACATAATCTCCTTGATTTTCGATGTCCATCTGTCCATCTTGCTTTTTTTTCGTCCTTCTGTCAACAAGCCTTCGTATTCCCTCATTAAAAGATGTTTACGGCTGAGTCGCGAATGCACCGCTGTCTTCACTTCTTCATCAGAAGTGAATCGTCGTCCTCGTAGTTCTGCTTTCAGGGGAACAAACAGGTGAAAGTCTGACGGGACGAGATCAATACTACAGGGACAATGTCGACAGTGTGGGCAGAAGTGTGCGGACGTCCTCTGTGTTTAATCTGAAGTCTAGGCCTCAGCTCTTCAGTAAACGTCTCACTGGTGATTGCTGAACCTTTTTTCCTGATGATGTTCCAATACTTCTGGCCCTTAAGAATCCCAGAAAACTGTAAGCGTTGATGAATTTTCCATCTGATGGTTGACTTTTGAACTCTTTCTGAGCACGTTTCCATTCCATCCTCTCAGGCCCGCGGTGATGAATCCGTGTCTCATCACCAGTTGAGACCGCGCCCGCTTTGAGGTTAGGTTAGTCCTATCTTTCCATACGAATCGCGCCTTCGCTTCAGCTTCAGTGTCATGACCGCCTCCAGGGATTCAGTCTCATCTATGATGGGTTTGATGTTTGGTGCTCTTCCCTCAGCTGGAGGAAACCAGTGGATTAGAGTCTGAAGTAAACACTGCTAAAAAGAGTTTGCTTCCTGGAACCCCCTCACGTGAGTTAATGTTACCCCGACATGGCGCGATGCGCAGAGAGGATATATATTTATTCCAGCACGAGAGACACATTCAACCGAGACACGCCTTAAACTCACAACCCGCTGTGCACTCCTAAAAGAAAAACCTGTAGCTGTAATCTGATGGTTGTTTAAACGCTAACTACATAATGAGGACCTGCTGGAACTAATGCTTCCTCCATCCAGGACTACATTTAGAACTTTAATTAATCTGCACTTGGTGGTTAATTGGTGGAGTTAATAAGTGAGTCTGGATGGAGTTGCAACATTTCCACCACTGATCTCAGTTCAGCCGGGTTGGGTAACGCCATCGTATTGTTTAATTACATCGTTCGTTAAGAGACTTCAATTAACGTCGTGTTCATTTTTATTCATTGCGTCACGTCTGTGTATCGATGCTGATTTGTGAGTGTGCTGTAAAGGGAATCTTACTTCTCCACTTATTCCAAGCGTAGTCGATGAGCCGAGACACGTTTGTGTGGTTGGACTTTCTTTGGAGCTTCGCGTTATGGGACGTTTACATCAATTGCTGTAAATAATCTGCTTGTTAATACGATTTGGGAAAAAGTGGGATGTGCTTCACTTGTACAGAATGAATGCTTTCTTCTTGTTTTTTTTTTTCATTTTTTTTTCATTTTTAAAACACACTCCTCGGTGAGTATCACAATAATAAAAGTGAGTTATTGCACCTGGAAATAACATCCGTTTCCTGAATACTTATGTTCTACATTTTCTCTGAATTCTTCATGAAAAATCCATTTGTAAAGGAGTCGATAGGTGGTTTCTGGTGGCGTATAAGAAATAAATGATTGCATAAGACAGCCGTATTATTTTCAATTCTGTCTCTCGTCCTTCTCCATGTTTTCGGGAGCCGATTGATCACACGCAAATTAGCCCGTGACCGCATCTTCTGACTTCTTGGGACATTTATGACCACACGTTAGCTTCTTTCCCTTGAAATGAGCCGGCCGTACAGGCTGCGGATTTATTCTCGATTACCGATATTAAAGAATAATAAAACAGGAAATTGCACATTATAGACTCCGCAAGGCTAAACAACTGTTAAAATAAACATTAAACAGCGGAACAAGAGGCAAAAATATGGTCTGTAATAAAGCATTAGTGTTTACGCCAATAGGGAAATGTGCTCTTAATGCATCTCTCTCTCTCTCTCTGTGTAGCCGTGTCTGGTGCGGAGGACGTGGCTCTCTACGTGGGCATCGTTGCCGTGGCGCTGTGTCTCACTCTGCTGCTGGTGGTCCTGGTCCTCGTGTATCGGAGGAAGAAGGAGGGGCTGGACGCGGACGTTGCCGACTCGTCCATCCTCACGACCGGCTTCCAGCCCGTGGGCATCAAACCCGCCATGCCAGGTGTGTGGGCACCGGACCGGGCACAGCGCTGCAGTACGATACCCTTCCTCTTTTACAACTCTATGTCCTCTGAGCCTTTCATCCTGTGTGTCTTTGTGTGTGTCTTAGTGAGTGACATCACATACGGGTTTATTTATTCAATTGTGTATTTTTTCTTTCAGTTTGAATCATTTGCATATGACACGCTTCTGCCGTAAATTTGTGATGTTTTTGGTGATGTGTGTTTTCATTCCAGACATGATCATAGCTTTTGTGTCACCATGGTTCATATTGTACGAGCACATAAATAAGATTTTATTTATGAAATGTCATCATTTTTCAAAATAATCTTTGACATGGGTAACGTCACAAGCATGTAAATGACATTAAATCAATTCAGGGATCTGGGGGAAAAAATGGGAACGTTTATGCACAATTATGGATTTTAAAATTTTATTTTATAAACCAAATTTGCTATTAAATATAGATAAATATATCTAGATAATAAGGTTATCACTGGTGTTAGAAAAACAAAGGATGGACAAAACGATGTACAATATATTTAAAAACTGCATAATTAATACAAAATATATATTTCATAATATTGCAAAAGGGTACATCTTAGCAATTGATATATTCAGGAACCCATCTATAATTTATTAAAATAAAATCACTCACTCATCGTCTATACCGCTTCATCCTGTATTCAGGGTCGCGGGGGCGGAGCCTATCCCAGGAGGCTGAGGGTACAAAGCGGGGTAGACCCTGGACAGGGTGCCAATCCATCACAGGGCACACACACACACACACACACACACTACAGGTAATTTGGGAACGCCAATCAGCCTAAACTGCATGTCTTTAGACTGTGGGAGGAAACCGGAGTACCCGGAGGAAACCCACCAAGTATGGGGAGAACATGCAAACTCCATGCACGCAGACTCCGAGGTGGGAATCGAACCCAGACCCTGGAGGGGTGAAGCGACAGTGCTAACCACTAAGTCACCGTGCTGCCAAAATAAGATAAAAAACAAACCAAATAAAAGATTTTTAATCTTTTTTTAAGATTATTTGTGTTTTTTGGTTTGGTGTAAACTTATTTTAAGAAATTATAGAAAGGTTTGGCTAGATTGCAGAATATTTCACTTGCTAAGATTTATTTATTTATTTTCAGTGAAGTTGTTTAATGTGGTAGATACCTACTATAATTATAAAATAAAAATGAGCTGTTACATAAGCGACTTGCTACAGAAGCTAAACATCGCATAGAAAGATTCCACTTGCTAGACTACAGTAGACTAGACTAACAAGCTGGACTTTATAAACATAATCACCTGGCTATTATTAGTACGCTAATGAGTCCATTATTAGCCATGAGCCAGCGCTCGAGTCCATCAGCGGGCACCTTTGACATTCTTCCTCCCGGCCATTTTCCATCCGAGCGCGCTAAGACGCTCCGCTCTTTCCACCCCGATCATGATGTCGTGCTCTTCCTGCTGATTTTCCCCCTTTAATCTGACGGCAGCGAAATGAAAACGGCTGTGGTGTGGAAAGCCGAGCGGCGCCGCGGACATGCTTAAGCGAGCCGAGATTTTCTGAAACACTCCCGCTAAGCTGGCCTTAAAAAAAATCTGCGTGACCGCGGCGCTGCTCGCTGAGCGGGATCGGTTTATCCACCAGCCAGTTCTTATCAGGGTTAAAGTGTTCGGAAAAGCAGATCTGTCCATGTGTGTGTGTGTGTGCGCAAGCATATGAGTGTTCCCATTGACCTCTGTTGGTTAGCGTGTAGTTAAAGCCCATTTTCCAAACAAATATCTTTCTCTTATTCTTTTCAGACCTGCCAACCCCGAAGACGAGTAATCCGTAGCCCCATTGTGTCGTAAACATAATGCCGTATTGTGTTTTTGATGCGGTGCACAAATTACATAGAAAATGTGATTTGTTTCCGCACCGTTTCACTGTTGCAGCATATTTGTATGTAAAAAAAAAAAAAAAATTTGTCCCTGCATAGAATGCGTAAACGTCAGACGGTCACCGCTTCTCCTTCATCCCTACACAGAAAACTCTCACCTGCTCACGATCCAGCCGGACCTCACCACGCCCGGATACCAGGGCTCGTTGCGTACGCGCCATGACACGAATCCCAAATTCTCCCTGAGCGACGGCCCCCTACTGGAGCCTCTGGCTAACGGGTCGCACACCATGGCCAACGGCAAAGTGACCGGCGAGAGCGGACACCTCACCAGCCGCCTCACCACCCAGAGCTACTTCAAGACGCTCCCGCGAGACACCGTCAACACCTCCTACGGCACCTTCAACTTCCTGGGAGGACGGCTCACCATCCCCAGCACGGGTGAGTCACACGGCCGCGAGTCAACTTCCCCGCGTTCACACGCTCTCACTTTCCCCGCTTTCTCTCGCGCAGTGCAACACAGCTCTCATTCTCACGCACTCTCACACCTACGGTTCGATAAATAAAGGGACGATACGAGTGCAGGAAATGGGAACGATCCCAAAAGGACCATGTTGATGTCCGTTCTGGACCCTTCAGAGACTCATTTACGTTATGTTACATTTTTTATGCCTTAACATTAAGGAATCAGAGATGGCTGACCGTGAGGATGGCTAGCTGTTCAGATAAACTATATCGCCAAAAGTATTCGCTCGCCTGCCTTCACATGCATATGAACTTGATTAATTCTTAATCCATAATGTTTAATATGATGTTGGCCCCGTCCCCTTTGCAGCTTCAACTCTTAGCAGTGTAGTTATAGGAATTTATGACCATTCTTCCAGAAGTGCATTTGTGAGGTCATGTTGGATCTCACAAAGGGGCCACCCCCAAACTATTCCCACAAAGTTTGGAGCATGCTGAAGCATAAAGAGTTCCTTTCACTGGAAGTAAGGGGCCAAGAACCAACTCCTGAAAAACAACCATTCACTAGTTCCAACATTTATGCAGAAGCCCTTATCCAGAGCGACTTACATTTTTATCTCATTATACATCTGAGCGGTTGAGGGGCCTTGCTCAAGGGCCCAACATTGCCAACTTGGGGGTCGTGGGGTTTGAACCTGGGACTATCCGAACCGTAGTACAATGCCTTATCCACCGAGCTACCCATGACCTGCTGTTATAGCTGTAAAAGGGGCGGGGCCAACATCATATTAAACCCTATGTATTAAGAATTGGAAGTTCATTTGCATGTGAAGGCAGGCGAGCGAATACTTTTGGCAATATACTGTAGTGTATTTTTACGATTTATACAATATTATATACTGAAAAGTATCTCATTTTATATTGCTACTGTTTGTATTTCTCATTGTAACGATAATGATGATGAAATAATCAAACGGCAGTCGTATGTACAGTACCATGAGACAGTTGACGTATTTGGTACGCGTATATTGCTAATCTAAAAATATGATGAGTGTTGAAAAGAGCAGGAAGGTTAAACTGTAGTGATTTCTCCATTGATTGTACGTCAGAGGTGATCGAGTTACACGACGGATCGCTGAGGCGGCATAGAGCCCGGCTAAACACACCGGTCTCTGTAAACAAAAGACCTGGAAAGCGCGCTCCCGTCAACACCGTAACGATCACGTTACGACAATAAAAGCCTTTTCAGAAAAGCGAAGTGAATCATTTTGCTTCCCTAGACCGAAATTGCTCTAATTAGGTGGCATTAGCAAGTCCCGGGCTTGTTTCAGGGAACAAAAAACGTGGCCCGAGAAAGAGCGTCACTAAAACCGATCGGTTTGCCTGAATGGTGCCTGTAACCTTATCCGCTACCAAGGGCGCGAGTGGAGTCTATTTGGGACAATTAGCTCTCTCAATAAGAGACCGAACCCTCATCAGTCTGCTGTGTTAGGAGTCCGTGTGAGGAGGAAATGAGGAAGAGATTTCCAATCACGCTGAGAAATCCATCCTCTTCCAGTATGCAGAAAGCGGTGGTGCAGCAGCGCCAGCAGGGGAGCAGACTCATCCCGGATCATTGTCAGGAATTTATACATTGGCCTGGGTTTTGGATTCGAAATCTCAGTAGATTATAAATTTTACTGCCTGGACAAGTTAGTTTGCTCGAAGCAGACCTGCTGGTTTGGCATGAGAACCAAAAGCATGCTCAAATCCAAAGGGGACGGAAATGCAAAATGGTATCCTCTTGTATCTCCTCAAATCAAGCCCTGGTGCCAGTTTAGCTTCAGCTGCATCGACTTTATAAGTGTGTGTGGGAGGTCAGGGAAAGGACCACCAATGTAAAGAAGGTAGGTTTCATTTAAATTAATGTCCTAGTAAGGGCTTAGTGATGAGGTCTTCAGTCATAGTTGACATGAAGACAGTTCCCTGAGCGCATTAAAACCACTGAGAGGCACAGAACAATCGAGTCTTAAAGCTTTACGTCCTTGTTTCTTGAGGTCCGTGGTGCAGAACGAGGGGTTGCCTTTAGGTCCGTTTTTCGGCTTCATAGCTGAGCATCTTTTATAGACGTCTTACGTTCGATTTGTGGGCCGATCCGTCGATTCCATCTCATCCCAGAGGGTGGTGTAGAACATACTTGCAAAACTCGTGTTCGTTTCGGCATCGTGATCCGAATACCAGGTTGTTACACGGTAGGTGTGTTAGATTTCTCTTCCCCAACATGACCATGAATCCATGTCTCATCCGTCTCCTTTTCTTGCCGAAAGTGTGCTTGGTTATTCCAGACTGTTTAACCCTGATGTCATCACCATGCCTTTGTGTCTGTTATCCATCAATGCCTTCGTTGTCATCAATGGAAAGCCGTGTGTTTTTGATAGACACCAGAAAGCCCTTGCGTACGTAACGTAACATTGCTCTTTCCTTGTTAATGATAGCAAAAAGAGAATATTATGAAATCACAAGAGATAGAGAGAGTGTATGTGTGTGTGTCAGTGATGTGTAGTTTTAAAACCAAAAGCCTTTCTTTTCTTTTTTTTACCTTGCTTGCATTAACGCAGTGAAGGTCACGTTTCCTCAAAGCACCTCTGCATGGGAATAAAAATATAAAACCGAGTGCTCCTGCTTCTTCCTGTCTTTGCACTTATTTGCATTAGGGATCAGCCTGCTCATTCCTCCCGAGGCCATTCCCCGAGGCAAGATCTATGAGATTTACCTCACCGTGCAGAGGAAGGACGATGTGAGGTAGGTCCCTCCACACTCCACACACTGCCAGAAAAGTTTTACAGAGAACAGAAATGAGCGAGCGAGTGTAAGATGGGGGGGGGATAAAGAGGCCGTAGGCAGCACAGAGTGTGATTGAAGTGTTTCCTCGCACTGGATCGTGTGTGATTATGTTGTGTGTGTGTGTGTTTATGTGTGTGTGTGCCTGGTCAGATGCATGACTAACACCGACTGCGGGCTCTGTGTGATCCGAGAAACATCACAGGCTGTGCAGAAGGAAGCGATTCACGAAACGATTGACTTTTTTTTTTTGTCAAGTGTTTATACATTGAAATGGTGTCGAGGTGTGAATATTTACGATAAGGTATAACGAAATAGGAGTAGCCTCAGTGCATGTTAGTGTTAGCGAAAGAGGCATGGCCTTTGTGTCGGGATAATTGGTTAAGGCATTGCACAACAGTTTGGAAGGTCGCAGGTTCAAATCCCACGAACACCCAGTTGTCCCTGTTGGGCTCTTGAGTAAGTCCCTCAACCCTCAATTAGTGATGGGTCGTTCATGAACGATTCGTTCTTTTTGAACGAATCTTTAACATGACTCAGATGAACGAGTCGCCTCGGAGAGTGATTCGTTCATTTTCTATTGTGCGCGCATGCGCAAATCGTCGCAAAACCTACATATACTGTATGTGTTATACAGGAAACAGAAATGAGTCGTTACCTTTGAGTCTTTTCGGTCGCGAGTCGTTCGTTCTTTTGTCGCGTGACTCCCATAGAAGCTATGCGGTGCAATAGAACTCGGACCAGAAGATATGATGGTGAGCTACACATTCTGTTTATTATAATATGTCCTTAGCTGCATTGTAATATTTTCATAACTGGAACTATAGCCAAAATTTGTGTATGTAGACGTGTTGAAGGTATTTTTATTGAAAACCCAACATTTTAATTTATTTCTGATCAAATGAACGAAATGACTCAAAAAAAGATTCGTTCATTCTGATAATTCACTAAATCTCATTCCGAGTCACTAAAATGATTCAAACTTCCCATCACTACCCTCAACTGCTCAGATGTATAACGAGATAAAAATGTAAATCGCACTGAATAAGGGCGTCTGCCAAATGCCATAATGTAAATGTGTCTACTGGTTCCTGTGAAGGAGGCGTGGCTTCTTTGAGGCGGAGTCTGACATTATTTAAACTTTTCTGTTTAAAGTTGAAAATGTTTAATTTCCCAAGAAGATAGGTGGAACATCTCTTAAAAAGAGAAATACACTTATCTAGTGTATGAGACTCAGACAAGCCCTGTTTTATCATAGTGTTTTTAAACGGAAACAAAAAAAAAACTAAAGAAAAAGGAAGGGGGCATAAATCAAAACCAGGATAAGAGAACAAACAAAAAAAAAAAAGGAGATGAAGCGATATATTTACAATCACACACCACTAGGACATGATTAAAGATTTAAAACGGGCCGGTGTAATAACAGTATCAATTTTCAAGCTGCTTTGAAGCAGAGCGCAGTAGAAAATCTCGAACACAATGGAAAAGTTAAATAGGGAAAAGATCCTCGGTGGCTCGAGGGCTGACTCTGACCTTGGACGCAGCATGTCTCGAACATGACTCTGGAGTGTAGACTGACCCCGTGACCCCCCTCGTGCCCACGTTTCTGCCTCCTCAGGCTGCCCCTGGCTGGGTGCCAGACGCTGCTGAGTCCGGTGGTGAGCTGCGGCCCGCCGGGCGTCATGCTGACTCGGCCCGTCATCATCAGCATGGAGCACTGCTCGGATTCCTGCGTCGAGCACTGGGCCATCAGGCTGAAGAAACAAACCTACGAGGGAACCTGGGAGGTGAGTCGATTAAGGTCCAGTTATGTCTTTAATGGGATCTATTATGCAAAATTTACTTATTAGACAATTTTATACTGTACAGTATGTTCAGATGGGTCTCTGGTGTTGTATGTAGAAACAAAATGCTATTTTGTTTGTTATTGGCTGGGGTTTAAATTAGCCAAATAGAATTCACCCCTAATGTGACATCATATAAGAAGATCCGCCCCCCTGACCCCCCTCCCCCCACCCACCCCGGTTTGTTTCTCATGTCCGCCTGTGGCATTAATAATCAGAAGGGTATTACAGCTGATCCACCTCTGAGAACTATGTTAACTTGTGTTAATGAAATAATAAAACACGGGACCTTTAAACCTTCAATGAGTCACAACAAGTTGTTCATTTTTTGACTTCGAAATCGAATTTTGTTGGTTCAAATCTATAGAACACAGCATTTCCTCTACGCTACAGTCCTTTCGCTCAGGTTCCACCTCTAGACTCAGTAAAGCACCACGCATCGACAAAAGAAATGATGCGACCCAAAACACTAGGCAGGTTGTGTTCACTTCCTGCAGTCGGGTCGAATTCAGAGTCAAATCGCTTCCTCATTGCAAACGAGCACTCGATGTCTGGTGTCAGTGTGATGTGTCCTAACCTGCCTTAAAAAACACCCCAGGATAGAAAACACACCAGGGTTCCATTCAGATGGACTAAACACTGCATCGGTGAAAGTGTCTAGTCCCCATGACTTATAGTAGGAAGGACGTACCCTTGATGTGACAAGCTTTTTTTTTTTTAAAAATGGGACACCAGTGATGATAAAATCCACCATGTCTAGCAACGAGGATTCCATAAATGCATATATAACGTCTTTCCATTTTCATTACCGAACTGAATCATGCACGGATTTGAGCCGTATCTCCATCGTCCTGTGGCTCCTCAAACACGCCAGGTAATCCTCCGAAGAGCGATACCAGGAAGGAGATTGAAGAAGAGGGAGGGAGATGATGGGAGAGAGAAAGGATGAAGAAGCTGAAAGGGGTGGGGGGAGGGGGCTCAGTGCTAGTGAAGGTCCTCTTTCATGTTCGATATTGTGCATAAATTATTCAGGCCGCCCGGTGTGGCAGCGGCGGGGCGTCTGCAGAATGAATTGCCCTGTCTCTCGCTGAGGTTAGACGAGGACTTTTAATCATCCCTCGGCGCAAATACAGTCCAGGTACCCCAGACTCAGGCAGGAAAACGGGGGAACTTCGTCCTCCACCGAGTGTACGCAGACCGCCTTAGAGCAATTAATTTCTCCAGAGAGCGTCTAAAGCGACAGGAAGAAAGGCTGAAATATAGTCCCTCGTCGATATCGAACCATCCGAACGGGGACGTTTTGAAAAAAAGGGGGAACGAAAACATTTGGAAGGGGAACAAAAATGTCTTTATAGTGGACGGATGTGAAAACGTCTCGTGTCGATAGTAATTTTATTGATGAACACAACGGCTCATTTCATCGATCAGCAGGATGTCATTTCCTGGCCGGAGGTCCTGAGGCGTGTGAGGTTGATTAGATTGAGGGAACCGGTGCACTCGTCACGGAGCCTCCCTCTTACCTTTATTTCTAATTAAAGCCGCTCTGGGAAGCCATAGGCAGATCGTAATAAAGCTCTGGTTACAAAAGAACAACAGCTTCGGAGATTTCTCCCTCACCTCAACTATAGTGTATAGTTATGTCAAGGCTTTTTGTTATTGTTCATGAAATAATGGAGTTTGCACTTTTCAGCTCTAAGAAACGTCTCACTCAGCTCGTATCCTCGGGCCTGGTGTTAATTATCGCGTTTTCGTAGGCGTTAAAAAAGAGTGAATCCAATTGTCAAAGCGGCTAATTGATTAACGAACGAGTGTAAGATGGTGCGGAGTTGCCACGGAGACGTTAATGACCCGGGTCAACTCTTTCTCTTTCTTTCTATGATGCCGTCATCAGAGCTGTCTGGAGCAAAATGTTCACAATGACACAGCAGGGCAACTTACGCTTTTTTTCATTTAATGGCTGTAATATCAAACAGATAATGAGGAAGAGGAAGTAGGATTTATTTTTACGTAATGAATTCTAAGACATTCTATTTGTCTTGTGTAAACGTCCCGGTTTCGGAGACAAGTGTGTTCAAACATAAATGCATGTCAAACAAGGCACTAACAAGACTAATATGGACATAAGTAATTATAATTCAGCACAATGATACAGATAAATTAATTAAAAGTCGTCCAAATATGATCTCAAAACTTTGAAAACTTGCCTCCAAGCCCACAATGACACCCTGCACCCTACGTTTCCCTGCATTAACTGTTCCCTTGTGCACGTTAGGATGTGTTGCTGCTCGGAGAGGACTTGGTGTCTGAGCCGTTTTACTGCCAGCTGGAGGCCGAGACGTGCCGCGTGTTCACCGAGCAGCTCGGACGCTTTGCTTTGGTCGGAGAGTCCCTCAGCATGGCCGCAGCAAAACGCCTCAAGCTGCTGCTGTTTGCCCCGGCCTACTGCTCCACGCTCGAATACACCATCCGTGTCTACTGCACTGACGACACACACGACCTCATCCAGGTAAGTGACCTTGACTTTGATTTACACCACACCGGCTTTGTACTTTTTATAGCATGTTCCAACTGCTGCTTGACACTAAACAATGTGGAATTTATTTTAGTCAAGAGTGTGATTTCAGAAAGAAAAGCAGTGTGTTTATTTGTTAATGTACTGACGCGTGATTTGTCATCTTTTGGTGCAATTGGTTGGTCAGCTGATATTTTATTGGAATGATTGGTAATTGGTTGGTACATAGGCTTACCAGCTGATTAATATATGTTAGGTGATTGATGATTAGTGATTGTTAATATATTATAATTAGTTTGTATTTTGATGTAATGGTAACTGGGTGTATGTTGGTATAATAAGTGGTAATTGGGTGTATATTGGTTTTAATGAGTGGTAATTGGGTGTATATTGGTTTTAATGACTGGTAGTTGGGTGTATGTTGGTTTTAATGAGTGGTAGTTGGTTGTATATTGGTTTTAATGAGTGGTAGTTGGTTGTATATTGGTTTTAATGAGTGGTAATTGGGTGTATGTTGGTATAATGAGTGGTAATTGTGCGTATTTTGGTATACTAAGTGGTAATTGGGTGTATTTTGGTATAATGAGTGGTAGCATGGTGTATTTTGGTAAAATGAGGTGTAATTGGTATATATTGGTGTAATGAGTGGTAATTGGGTATATGTTGGTTTTAATGAGTGGTAATGGGTGTATGTTGGTTTTAATGAGTGGTAATGGGTGTATGTTGGGTTTAATGAGTGGTAGTTGGTTGTATATTGGTTTTAATGAACGGTAGTTGGGTGTATATTGGTTTTAATGAGTGGTAGTTGGTTGTATATTGGTTTTAATGAGTGGTAATTGGGTGTATGTTGGTATAATGAGTGGTAATTGTGTGTATTTTGGTATACTAAGTGGTAATTGGGTGTATTTTGGTATAATGAGGTGTAATTGGTATATATTGGTGTAATGAGTGGTAATTGGGTATATGTTGGTTTTAATGAGTGGTAGTTGGTTTTATGTTGGTTTTAATGAGTGGTAATTGGGTGTATATTGGTTTTAATGAGTGGTAATTGGGTGTATATTTGTTTTAATGAGTGGTAGCATGGTGTATTTTGGTAAAATGAGGTGTAATTGGTATATATTTTTGTAATGAGTGGTAATTGGGTATATTTTGGTTTTAATGAGTGGTAATTGGGTGTACAGTATATTGGTTTTAATGAGTGGTAATTGGGTGTACAGTATATTGGTTTTAATGAGTGGTAATTGGGTGTATATTGGTTTTAATGAGTGGTAATTGGGTGTATATTGGTTTTAATGAGTGGTAATTGGGTGTGTATTGGTTTTAATAAGTGGTAATTGGGTGTATATTGATTTTAATGAGTGGTAATTGGGTGTATATTGGTTTTAATGAGTGGTAATGGGTGTATATTGGTTTTAATGAGTGGTAATTGGGTGTATATTGGTTTTAATGAGTGGTAATTGGTGATTCAGTTGATTTTCAGAGTGGTAACTGGATGTATGTTTTTGAAGAAAGTGGTAATTAGTCACTATGTGGTGTAATGGCTGGTATTTGGTTAATGTATTGATATGGAGCATAGTGATACATTGGTATAATAAATGATATGAATTGGACGCTGTTTCATTATAGAGAGTGGGGATTGTAGTAACTGTTTGCTGGTTGATGTTTTTGTTTATTAATGGTAATGTTGCTATATAGTGAGTGGTAATAAATGAATACAGTGATATGGAGAGTAGCAACTGGATTGTACTCTTAACTATATTATTTCTTGACACGTTGGTACAGTTTACAGGACAGTTGCAGTTCATCATTCGCTAAGTGGTGATGGGTCGGTGTGTTGGTTGAGAACATTTTTCTGTTGATTAGTGATTATTCAGTATTGCCATACATTGACTGATATGTTAAAGGAGTAACAGCAGCTGGTGAGGTGGTTGGAACTTTTAGCATTTTTCGCTATGTGTGTGATTTGTGGTGATTGGTCGCTTTGTTGGGGGATGATTGATGGTTGGTTGGTGTATTGAGTAGTGATTAGCTGCTGTGTTGATTGATGGAATTACACTGATTAATGATTGGGTTAGAATGTTCAGGAGCTGATAAGGTGGTATGGTAGATGCTGATTGGTTGCCACGGTGATGGTTACACATTGATGTAATCAGTGGAAATTGATGCCCTGGGGGTAACGAGTTGGAATGAATCGTTTGCCTTTTACTTGGTAAGGTTCATATTGTTTAGATTGTTTGTGAGGTAAATGGTGACTGGTCGATGTGCTAGTATTATGGGCTGGAGAGTGGCTATAACAGCGTAAGCTGGGACATGATTGATTTATGGTTTGAGAGCTGACGTAATGGTGCAATCAGTACTATCAGTATTCTAATCAGGATTTGCCCATCATTTCAAGTTGAGATGGAACCTGAGCGTTGGTTGATTTGACAGTCTAGGGACTGGTGATTGTTGTGTGATGAATGATAATAGGTTAAGCTTCCCTTCTGTTTGTTCTTGCCATTCGGCTGCTTATGTCTGTATTTCTTTGGCGGCTTTCCCTTTTCAGTGTATTTGTTTTTCTCACGAATGGCTCAAGAATAAGCAGGAGCCGATGCCAACGCCAGCTCCCTTGAGAAGCATGTTTGAGTAGCCTTTAAGATTTCATTTGCATGGTTAATTAGTAAATGAAAAAGAGAAGTTGTGTGGCTGCCGTCCCGAGTTCGCCACGAGAGAGAAGAGCGTAGTAATCACCACTCCAACCTCACGCAGCCTGCCAGGGAGGGAAGAAAAAAAAAGAAGAAGAAGAAGAAGAAGAAAAAGCGAGTGTGTGAAATGACATGAGGAGATTTAGAGAAGTTGTGTGATGGAAATGGAAAAAAGTCAAACAGAGATGGATGGAAAGAGAGAGAGAGAGAGAGCCAGAACAGGCACACAGAGCTCAGAGGATTATGGGCAGTGGAGTTTGGACCCAGAGCCTCGATCAGGCCAACACGAGGTCCTCTGGAGTCTCATGAGAAACTCCAGTAGCCACTGATCTCCTGCCAAACTGCGGCCTCAGCACCCACACTCGTTATGAACTCATTAGGAGCTCGTTATGGCTGCTTCTGCGAGATGCAAGCTGTTGATGTGTGATGCAAGTGTTTTTTTCCCGTGTATATATATATATATATATATAGCGTCATTAAACACAGGGAAAAGTGTAGCGTTGAATAAACAGGCGTAGCATGAATAAAGGCGGGTAATAATAGACTGCTTCGGCTCGGCCGTTTGCATCAGTTGGAGATTGTGTGTTTGTGAACGAGTACACACTCAGACAGAGAGGTCTGTGGTATGCCACAGTGGCCTCATGGGATATGTAGTCTTTTGGACTGATTTGGAAACGTGATATAGCGATATACTAGAGTTACTTCTCAGATCTGATCTGCAGCAGCTATTGTGTGGAAAACAAGGACACGCCTAACAGGTGCAGGGAGCTCTCTGCTCTAAAAATGTGCCCCCTCCAGAGTGACTGATTGGCTTCCTGTACAGTCACAGGTCCTCATTTATTGTGATTGTCTCCGGATTATTATGCTAATCAGCGCTAGTCAGGAGAGCGCGATGTAGAAACAGGTAGCAGCTGATCTAATGCCTGAGACGCATATTTATCTCTGGCGACGTGTTAATTGTGTTGTGTTGTGGACTGTAATGATTGCCACAGGGTATGGCACGCATCAGCACTCTCTCGCTCTCACACACACACACGTCTTACCGTAATACCAAATTATGTAAGAAATAATTTTTAAGCTGAACACTCACTACATGTGTCTTTAGATATATTTCCTCCAGGAGAAAATCGAGAGATCTATTAATTGCATCTGAAATACAGTCGTGTCTAAACGTTATTGCACCCTTTTTTAATTGTAATATTTATATATTTCTTTTGTAAAAACATAATCAGAATCATCTGATTGTACCAGGACTCGGTATTAGACAAATAGAACCTTAGACGAACAACAAGATATAACTTTTTGAACCGTGCCATTATTTATGTAGGAAAAATGAAGCCAAAAGTAAACAAACAAGCAAAGAATGTGTGCAATAACAAGTACCTTCAATAACTTGTAGATTCACCTTTAGCAGCAATAACTTGAAGTAATCTTTTCCTATATGACTTTTTCAGTTTCTCACCTGGTTTTGGTCTATTTTTCATTGTTTCAGTTCATTGGGGTTTTTGGACTTGCGCTTATGCACAGCTCTGCTAAGATTCTGCCGCAGTGTTTCACGTAGCTTGAGGTCTTTGGAGTTGGACAAGGCCATATCAAAACCATGAATCTTTCATTTTTCAGCCGTTCTGATATAGATTACCTGGTGTGGTTCGGAACATTGTTTTGTTGCAAGACCCAATTTCGACCGAGCTTTAGCTGTCGGACAGTCGGCATCAAATTTGCCTCCAAAATACTCTGGTATACAGAGGAGTTCACGGTCGGCTTATTGACTGCTCGGGTCCTGTGGCTGCAAAACAAGCCTAAATCATCAGCCCTCCACTGCTGTGCTAGACAGAGTAGGTATGAGGTGTTTCTGCTGGAATGCTGTTTGGCTTAATCCCCACAAGGCGCTGGATATTAAGGTCAAACGACTCTACTTTGGTCTAAGACGTTGTTCCTGAAGCCTGGTGGTTTGTTCAGGTGCAATCTTGCGAACCTCACTTGTTCTTCTTTTCTTTTTAAACAGAAGACAGAAGTTTCTCCTGCACCTTTCCAAGCAAACGTACTTCTTCGGTCTTCTTCTAATTGTGCTGCCATGGACTTTTAACATGCTCAGTGAGGCTTGTATGGTCTGAGATGTAGCTCTTTTTTTTTTTTTTTTCCATCTTTCTGGACATTGCACGGTCTTGGCTTGGGGGTGGATGTGCTGGGCGTCCACTCCTGAGAAGATTGGCAACTTGGCAAGTCTTGAATGTTTTTTACTTGTGAATAATCTTTCTCACTTATTGAACATTTTGAACTCCAAATTGTTTGGAAATGCTTTTATAATCCCTCTCCAGATTGATGCTCAGCAGCAACCGCTCCTCCAAGACCGGTGCTTAACACACTCCTGAATGCTCCAGATCAGCACATCAGCTAAAACCTCGGCTTTTATAGAGGTCTGCACACCTGCTGATGATGAGTTAATTAAGGGCTGGTGATTATCATCATCTGGCTGCAACCTACCCTCTTAAATCCTGTGGAAGTAGTAAGGGGGTACTTACTGGCATAAAAGACTGTATGGCTGTTTTTATTCAACTTTTGTTTCTCTTATAGATGTTATCCTTTCTGGCACTGAATCCATTCCATACAGGTTTCATCACCTCATCAAACATGCAGTCATGCCCTGATTCTCCAGACACATCTGGAAGAGATCTCGCTCTCTTCCTCACGTCACTCAGCCTGACAGCAGGCCAGGAAGGGCGGCTTTTCATCTCCCAATTAAACCCGATTAGAAACAGCATAATTGTGTTTGATCGTTAAGCGTCGCCATGACACCGGGGGAGTCAGCGACATTTCAGTTCACAGGCTCTCGATAAGCGAGTGGCCCTACGGGACCAATTAGATCGATATTTAACGCGCGGCTCGCTCTTCTCCGGCGCTGCCTGTGGAGTGGAAGGTTATGAGTTCAGATCCCACAGCTGCCTCGGAGACACCGTCGTGCCGGTGTGTGCGAGACCTGAGTGGATCGTGTTGTGACAGCTCTGTGCTGGGGTCGGGGTACGTATACGTATAATTCGCCCAGGGGGAAGAGCCGGGGCAACTTGAAGGTTTTTACTTCTATTTAATCTTTTTCACATAGACATAAATCTTTTAAATATTTATATGATCTTATAAGATTTACCATTTATTATATTATATCAGTAATTTTTTTTAATGTAAATAACGGCTTGTCTATGCCATGGATTAACCCATTACCTCACCCTTCCGCCCCCGTGTGGTCTCGCAAAGTTATTACACCAGACTATATCATTCTTGCATAATCAGTGCTTGGAGTTTGTGGGTTTTTGTTTGTCCACCCGTTTCTTGAGAATTGACCACAAGCTTTCAACAGGATTAAGGAGTTTTCTGGGGAGTTTTTTGGCCATGAAACCAAAATTGTGATGTTTTCTTCCTACAGCCACCTAGTTATCACTTTTGCCTCATGGCGAGGAGCTCCATCATGCTGGAAAAGGCATTGTTTATCACCGAACTGTTGTTGGATGGTTGGGAGAAGTTGCTCTCTCAGGATGTTTTTGTACCGTCCTTTATTCATGGCTGTGTTCTTAGGCAAAATTGTGAGTGAACCCACTCCACTGGCTGAGAAGCGACCCAACACATGAACTCTCAGTCTCAGGATGCTCCACTGTTGGCGTGACACAGGACTGATGGTAGCGCTCACCTTTTGTCCTACGAACAGGCCGGTTCAATCCCTGAACCTTTTGCAGAATATTAGTCTCTCCCTGATGTCTTGTATCTCGACACATTATATTAATTGTATTTTGTATTTTTGTTGGCCTTTTAGCTCTTGAAGCAAAGGTCGGACACACAAACACACATGCAGATATATATATATATTATATTTATAAACATTCGAGGTACAAATTTCCGCAGATACGACGGATCGCAGATCTACGAACATTCGTAGATGCGAACTTCTCATGGAAGTAGCACCAGATACACATATTTACAATTTTAATCAATGTTTTCAGTGTGTAAGTGAATTTATAAAATGTTGTATATTGTATGTGTGTGTGTGTGTTTGTGTGTTTGTGTGTGGGAGAAATGAGTCGGCCTCACCGGTTTCAATCCGTCCGGGAGCGTGATGATAGAAAATTTCCTGTAAAGCTGTCCCGATGGTGAATAATGAAACAGGGTTCACAGTCCAGTAAAGCTCTGAGACAAAACGCCGTCCATTTAAGCGCGCAGTAAACACCACGTAGCGTTGTCTTCTTGGGGCTGCCTTTAAACAAGGTCAGCTGACCCCAAGACATCTCACTGGGATTCCCAAGTATCATTCTGATACCAAACCTGTGTGAGAGTGTGCATTTAGATGTACTGGAGTACGAGGTTATGGGATGGATTATGTGTACGCCAGACTAAAGAGATGTGTCTTGAGTCTCCTTTTAAACTGGTAGACTGTGTCTGAGCCGCGAACACTATCAGGAAGGCTGTTCCAAAGCTTAGGAGCTAAATATGAAAACGCTCTACACCCTTTCATGGATTTTGATATTCTGTGAACTACCAGAAATCCAGAGGTTTGTGATCTTAAGGAGCGCTGCGGATTGTAATGTGTCAGAAGACCGGCTAGATACGTGGGAGTTAAACCATTTAGAGCATTGTACGTGAGTAATGCTAGTTTGTAATTAATTCTAAACTTAACATCCAGCCAGTGCAGGGATGATAGTATTGGGGTTATACTGTATGATCATATTTTCCTGATCTGGTGAGAACCCTGGCGATGCATTTTGGACTAACTGTAGCTTGTTTAATGAGGATGCAGGACATCCACCTAGTAATGCATTACAGTAGGTTAGTCTGGAGGTCATGAATGCATGAACCAGCTTTTCTGCATCAGATACGGATAAGATGTTTCTAGGCTTGGCAATATACTGTAAGGTTTATTAGCAAAATAAACAGTGGCGGCCGGTCAACAAGGGACAAGGGGGCGTAACTTTAAGGGACGCCCGCTTAAAGTTAGGCAGCGATAAATGCTACTTTAACATGTATTTATTTGACATAATAATTATTTATTTTAATAATGAAATAAAGTCATTTAGTCACAATATTCCACTGTATTTCTTAATATAATTTATTTACAATTAAAAAAAAAAAATCTAAACTGTATTACGTTGATTTGTGTTCGTGTATGCGGGGCGTCAGACAAACGAGTGCCTATGTAGGCGCGTAAACTTTTGAAAAGCGTGTGATTTGAGGCTGAGCTCTAATTGGATTTTTTCACATCATCGGACCCTCCCACTTTTGTTCTTAGCGAATCAATATTGTTTTTAAATATTTGGGCTCATGTGATTGAGCCATTCTCAACGGGTCTCGTTAACGCTCAGCAGATTGTTAGTTAATGTATTGATTAGTGATTGACGTGGAAGCAGATAAATATGAGAGAAAAATCTGTAATTTCTTTGCTAAACTACTCCATCTCAAGGCGATCGGACGAAGAAATAAAAAAAGTTAAAGAGCTTGGACCAGATCGAGCTGATCTTCTAATTAAGCAGCAGTCACGTGATGGCGGCCGAGCTCACACTCGGTGCTTTTCCAGCACTTCTTATGGCTATTTACAGGCGATTATTAAAAGTTACATTTTAATTTTGTTTGCGTCCACCCAAAAAAAATTTTTTTGCACCAGCCGCCACTGAAAATAGCGTTAAATGTTTCGCACTGAAAGATTGGAAACGTAATAACTACGCAAAAACTGTAAAAACGGGGTAAATCGCAAACTAACGGGCACCTCCAGGAACGGAACACGTGTATATATACAGTACGTGTGTGTGTGTGTCTCTGACCTTTGCTATATACATATTAGTAATGAATGATGTTTGAAAGCATAATTGGATGAAATGATGTTTGTTTCTTGTTTTTCGGACGCCAGGCTGAGGTGTTTGATGGTTTTACTATTTAAGTTTGACGTCTTATTTGGAGCCGCTTGTTAAACTAGCCGTGCTGACGTGCTGACGGGACGTCCCTGAAATACAGCTAACGGCGTGTCTAGACTACAGATGAGACCGAGATTTTTTATTCTCTGGTGTTTCGGTGCTGAGTCGGCATAGCAGCAGTGTGTGTGTGTGTGTGTGTGTGTGTGTGTGTGTGGTGTGAGTGAGAATGGTCTCTGGTGTGACCTTTGTCTGGGAGTAGAGTATAATTGCATATGTGTCTGTGTGTGTGTGTGTGTTGGTTGGTTGCAAAAGCTCAGCATCAGATCCATGACATGGAGTTTACGGCGCCGCTCGGGTTCGTGGAGAGGAGACTGACACGGAGTGAGAGAAACGACCCGTCGCAGTGTTGCGCTTACTTTTTCACCATGATTTATCAAGAGCAAAGTGCATCTCCTGCATGATGTGTGTGTGTGTGTGTGTGTGTGTGTGTAGCACAGCTGCCTTTATGCTCACACTCGAAGTTATTAATCAGAGATGAGCGAGGCTGTGGAAGACACACTGATGGGCTCGATCCATCAGAGAGAGAGAGAGAGAGAGAGAGTGACAAAGACGGAGAGAAGCTTTTATAGATGAAGAGAGAAAGACAATAAGACGAGCTCGGCTCGAGGGAACGCTTAACTATATGCAGATACGTCTTTATAATGAACATCTGCACGTCATCGTTCAAAAAAAATCCCCCTCGTCTCACACGCCGAATTGTTTGTCGAGTCGACGCGAAAGCCGTCGTTCATCTCCCGAGTCGTTTTAATTCCGTCACCGCGTCTTCGATCTCTTTCAATCATGTTAAGAAAAAAAGAAAAAATACAACAAAACAACACCGACTGAGCTCTATATCTATCCGGATATGAGGCCGCAAAGCGCCCGTCGTTATTTAATATCGCACTGGAATCGTGGGAGCTATTATTATTAATTCATGGCTGCCTCATGTGCGGTTCACGTCACCTGACATTTTTTTCACGTCTACATTTCCATGTGTTATTACTTTTCACTTTATTTATTTATTAAACTCTAAAGTCTAGTGCACTAACGCTGATCATAAATCATTACTGCTGAGCTAGGAGACTTTTAGACGCTCAGATTTTCTGATGTTAGCAACGCACAGTCCGCTCGCCTTAAATCTCCCCGACGTTTACACTTATTTATTTTATATTCATCGATTTGCCAGATGTCTTTCTTCTTTTTATTTCTAGTTTTTTTTTTTCTTTTTTAAATCCCAGCACAGATCCTGAGCAGCACTGGGTTAAGACTCGCTCAAGGATAAAACAGTTTCTTGATTAAAAATGTACACTAAGAGAATAAATCGGAACCACACGGCTACATAAAGTTCTGGCGATAAATTATTAATCGATATGTTTAATGTTGGCGGAAGTTAAAGCAAAAACAAGTACGACGATTACACTACAGTACTTTAACACTTTTAACAGTTATGCTTTGTTTAATTAGGTTCCATATAAAAACACACCTACTAATAATGTGTGATTTCGTTGGCACCAATGGAAACATAATTTCAAGCCAAATTTTTAGTCATGTGACGATAAACAGTCTAACGTTTCCTCGTTTCAGAAGGGTCAGATTATTGATTATCCCGTGGCAAGCGAAGAAAACAAGCAAGCAGATTAGTGGATTCGATTCAAGAGCCGTTGGACACATGGAAGACCTGGTAGGACACCACACATAATGTGACGAGAACTCACAGGACTGGGACTAAACTGCTGGGTATCCATAAGAAAATCCTTCAGTTTGCTAGAGAACATAAAGATTGGAGACTTTGTAGTGATGCAAGTCCAGATTGATCCTATTCCAGGGCGAAGGACGTGTCAGGGTAAGAAGTGAAGCGCATGAACCCATCATGCATAGTGTCCACTGTCCAAGCCTCTGGAGACAGTGTTATGATCTGGGGTTGTTTCAGCTGCTCAGGTCTAGACTCGGCAACGTTATGTGGCAATTAAATGAAGTCAGCTGACGACCTGAATGTACTGAAACACCAGGTTATCACATCTATGGATGGTTTCTTCCTTGATGAAACAGACAGATTCCCAGACTCAGATTGTAAAAGAGCCAGAGGAATCATTTTCACATATGAACTGTCCACCACGTTGTGCGCCGTAATCAGAAAGCCAGCCGAGCAAAATGTTCTAATGTGCTAGCTCACACACCACTGGGAGCGGCGTAACACACTAGCGCAATCCGTTTCTTCCGCTCACAGACGCTAGTGTTGGTTCGTTCATGAACGATTCGTTCTTTTTGAATGAGTCTTTAACGTGACTCAGAAGAACGAGTATTCTCGGAGATTGATTCGTTTATTTTCTACTGAGCGCACATGCGCAAAGCTTCGCAAAACCTCCGTAGGTTATGTACAGGAAACAGAACTGAGTCGTTACCTTTGAGTCTTTTGGTCTGAAACGTTCGTTATTTCGTCACGTGACTCCCATAGACGCTATGCGGTGCAATAGATTCAAAAGAACGAACGACTCGGACCAGAAGATATGAGAGGTGAGCTACTCATTCTGTTCATCATAATATGTCCTTAGCTGCATTGTAATATTTTCATTACTGGAACTATAGCCAAAATGTGTATATGTAGACGTGATGGGGGTCTGTTTATTGAAAACCAAACTTTATGATCCAAACTTCCCATCACTAAGAGACGTCCATGGTTGGCTAGAGCCGCGATTGATCCCCGCCTCCCTCCAATCCCTCCGCTCCGAGAGAGCTCGGCCAATCAGCTAGGCTGCGGGAGGCCACGGCATCACCTGGGATTCGAACTTCGGATCTCCGGATGAGAAACTGACCGGAGTTAATTGATTGTCAGAAGATTTTATTAGTCCTGTTGAAGCATGAGTAGTTTTTGAAATACAGTTCTTTCATGTTGGAACATAGATTTATTATGTATTTTTTTTCTGGCAGGGTTTGTTTTTGTGTAAAGCATTTTTGTGGCACGAAGCCAGATTGCTGGAACAAGATAAAAGGAAACTTCAGAACGTTATTAAGTAGAAGAGGTTTTTCTTCTATTTTCTGCGTCAAACAGTAAATTGGAGTTAATTACAGGTAGGAATTAAAAGCTGCTGGTGGGGAAGTGAAGAACAGTCAGACCAGACCGCAGTGTGACGTACAGTAGGAATCGTCCGGGACGATGATTCGGACGTTGTTGCTTTGTTGCTACAGCGTTTGCATAGATTTAAAAAAAGCTCAATATAAACACTGCTCGTCACTGATCGTCAGCACGAACAAGCGGTCGTCTGTTGCTTTGGTCTGCGTTAACGCGCTCTCCCTTTTTTCACGAGAGGTCTGAAACCTCTGGAACGTTTCCTTATTAACATGTTTATTCTGATTATTGGAGGCTGTCAGACGGCAGCGTCTCCCAGAATCGCCTTGAAACCTTTCCGTCCTCCTCCAGCTGAAGACGGCTTTCCGTCTAAGAGTTAGCGCGGCAGCTAACCTCCTTCTGTCACAGGCAGACAGGGAAGATTAACTATACCAGAGTCTTGTCTATTCCCAGATGGACCGAGTCTATCAGACGCGGCAGCGAGTGAGCCGAGGCAACCGGACAGACGAGGCTGAAAAGCTAGAAAGCTGCATCCGGGCCTCCAATAATCCAGTTATCTGTCTCTCTGAAGCTTAACACACTCCTGACCTCAAGGCGAAAACGCTAAGCTGCTTCTCCATCCTTTCCCACTCACTCGCTCTTGCTTCTCTCTCTCTCTCTGAGGTTTTCATCGCAGCTCTCCACTTTCTCCTCTGTCTCCTGTTTATATCTCGTTTGTTTTTGTTTTGGCTCTTAAAAAACAAACAAACAAAAAACAAAACAGTGGCTTATTTTCTTCCGCGTCTCAGCTTAAACCACCGCCACGTGACATTTTCCCCCAGACGCTGCGTTTTCCTGTCGTCCCTGTCGAAGTCGTCCTCCTCTGCATGTACGTAAATAAGAAATCTTTTCTGATCTGCGAACAAAGGTGCGAAGGAGCGCGTTTCCCCTAACTCAACTTAATAAAGTTTTAGGGAGTTCTTGCGTTTTTTTTTTTCTTCTTTTTTTCTTCCTCGGCAGTAAATGTGCCGTCGCACAAAGCAATTTATTAAGAAGACAATGAGGCGTACAGGAGGCCATTACTCTCTCTGTCGAAACCTCATGTGGAAAGCAAACACACAAACTGCGAGTGCATATTTTTTATGTTTGGGGCGTGACGCTGTAAAAACGGCACGCTGAGACTGACAGATTTATGCGCGCTTGTTAATCTGAAGCTCTCGGGACGCTGGCAGGACGTCCGCATTGGTATTCAGCGTGCCAGGGCTTCATAATGGGATAATTGGCAGGCTCTCAGCTCGATCTGCTGACGGGTCAGAATCTGGATCAAAGTCCACGAGCCACCATTTGCAATGCTGATTTTTTATTTTTTTTTCCAAAGAGTAATTGTGCTTCGAAGAGGACAGTGCTAAACGAGGAGCTTTGGAGCTGCTCTACAGAGCCTTTTATGTGAGTAAAAGCCACACACTGAGAGATTATATGGCTCTCCAGATTCGATTGGCCTCCGCAATTGACTCACGCGAACTTGGACGACTGGAGAGATAACCTCTGACCTTTGGACCCCCCGCGACATGAGGCGGTAATGGCTGTGAGGATGTGAGCGCGGCTTGAAAGGCAGCAACTTCACCACTTTAAGGCTAACTGGCCGGTTCAAAAAGTGTCTCAGAGAAAGGATCCGCTTAAAATTGGGCTCGTTATGTCCTCATTAGGGCGCAAGGGAGAGACTAGGTGATCCGATCTCAGCGTTACTACGCGGCCTGAAAGAGAGACGAGCGCTAGTATCCGTGTTCCAAATCGATAATTACTGGCTCCCTTAGCATTTTAATTGAAGCCAGTCTACCCTGAAGTGCGCAGCGAAAGAAACAGTGGCGCAGATAAGAATCGGCGAGATTCTCCATCTTAATTAGACTCGCTCTCCGAATTCAAGCCGTGTGCATCAGCTTTCACGCAGTAAAACCGCCGCACCATACGGGCACATCCATCTGCCCTTCCAGAACACGCTTCTTCCAGCACATTAGTTTCATATACGTTCCTCCAGCATCCGTCGAGAGCGAGCGTGCCACCAGCACGAGTCAGGGATCGAGTGACGTTCAAGTGGACTTTGGGTGTGAGGCTTTTGCTCTGTTGGAGAATTGTGCATGTGTATGTGTGCACGCTTGTGTCCTTAGGCACTACACTGGATATTAATGTGATGCAAGAGTGTAACAAAAGGTCAGGGATGTTAAAGGGACTGCCTTTTTTTTCCTCACTCATGCAGTGGTTAAAAATAAAAACACAGTAGTATCTTTATTATTTAAAACACCATGACCCTCCCCAGGCAGGCACTAAAGATGATTGATTGACCACTAACGCCTGTTGGGATTGCATTATACAACTCTTTTTCTTTTTTTTGCCAGTGTAGGTCTTAGATATGATATAGACATGAAAACTTTTTACCATCACCTTTTACTGCAACTTAATTTAAAAAAATGAAATTATCAGATACTCTAGATTCAATACATATTAAGTAAATCCACTATCTCAAAATATTAGAATATTTCAATTCGAGTTTGAGTCTAAATACTCAAGGTGTATCTTGTGCATCCAAGTTAGTTTGGTTCATTACATGTGATTACAATCATGGAAAGGTTGCTGACTTGACAGTTGTCCAGAAAACGATCCCTGACACCCCAACGCTGAAAGGGCTGTCTGTTCACAAAATGCTGTATTGGAGCTCATATTCATGAAAAGTTGACTGGAATGGAAAAAAATAGCAACAGAGATGACCTTGGACTTAAGACGATTGGCAAGCAAAGCCAATTCAAGAACTTGTGAGAACTTCCCAATGTGTGGCGTGAGGCTGGAGTCAGACATCTTCAGCAAATGCACTACAACTGTTGCATCCAGAGTATCAAGCCACTCCTGAACCAGACAACATCCGAAGCATCTTCCCTGGGCTGAGGAGAGAAAAAGCACTGGATTGTTGCTCAGTGGTCCAAAGTCCTCTTTTCAGTTGAAAGTAAATTTTGCATTTTATTTGGAAATCAAGATCCCAGAATCTGGAGGAGGAATGGAGAGGCACAGAATCCAAGTTGCTTGAAGTTCAGTGTGACGTTTCCAGAGGTTGGTAATGATTTGGGGTGCCATTTCATCTGCTGGTGTTGGTCCACTTTGTTTTAATCCAAAGTCAGCATCTACCAGGAGCATCTTGGAGCACTTCTGGAGTTCCTTTTCTAGCAGGACTTCTAGCACCTGCCTACAGTGCCAGAACTTCCACTAACTGGTTCGTTGACCAGAGTTTGGCTGGCCAGCCAACTCGCCTGTCCTGACCCCCCTCGAGAGTCTATGGGTTGTTTACAAGAGGAAGATGAGAAACAACCAAATGACCCAACAATACAGTCAAGCTGAAGGCTGCAATCAAAGCAACCTAGTTTTTAATGACGCTTCAACAATGCACCAGGCTGATCGCCTCCTTGCCATGTCGCATCGATGCAGTAATTCATGCTAAAGGAGCCCCAGCCAAGTACTGAGTGCATAAGTGAAAACACTTTTCAGAAGTTGGACATTTTCATATTGTAAATCATTCTATGATTGATCTTAGAAAATGTTCTAACTTTTTGAGATACTGGATTTTGTTTTTCATGAGCTGTTAGCTGTAATCATCTAAATTAGCACAAATAAGGCTTGAAACCTGCCACTTTATGTGTACTGTGAGAATCTAGAATGAGTTTCACTTTTCGAATTAAATTATGAAGGGAAAAAAAACAACAGTTTCATGCTATTCTCTTTTTTTGAGATATACTTGTAATGTATAACTGCGCATCGCTAATTGTGAAAGCAATAACAAAAGAAATGTACCCATTTAGAGCTTTATTTATGAATAGTTCTGAAGAATGATGTCATCGACGAGCATTTTGCATTTACTGTGCGGTTTCGCTCAGCGGTGTTGTGGGTTTTTATCTTTAACACCTCTGGTTCAAATCTGCCCTTTGGCTTGACTTTAGTTCAATATGTAAGTATATAAAATTGAGAAGCCCATGCTTGTGCGAGATATATTTTGACTTGCACCCTTGAGCCATTTATTGAGGTAAGAATCCAATAAGCAACTGCAGCGCTGTATTTTCCGTGGTCTAGTGGTTAGTTTCATGGTTTCTCATGTATGACATCACCGATTCAAATCTGCCCTTTTGCTTGACCAAATTCATGATGTAAGTATAAAAAATTGAGAAGTTTCTGCTTTTGATAGATATATTTTGACTTGCACTCTTGAACCGTTCAAGCAAGTGTCAAAGCCCACCATCAGTGGTGTAGCGGGTAGTGTCATGATCTGTCATGCGTGACACCCCTGGTTCAATGCTCCTGGCTTGACTTTAGTTCAGTATGTAAGCATATAAAATTCATTTGAACAAATGTTTAGCACGAGAGTCAATAGTTTAAACTTGATGAGCTTCACCTCTTGGATAAGAGGTTGCTGGTTCAAACCCTCTAGGGCTCTAGGAAATACATCTGAAAGGTTTAACATCACATGAGTTAAAGAAGGGACAGAAAGGCTAGAGGGCATAACCTGGGGGGGTTAGGGTGTGGTTCTGGGGAGGTGACCCCAGGATCAGGGCAAGAATGGGGTTATGCAACCTGAAAAGAGATCTTTAGATATTGCATATATCAATATGCAGCTTGGGGACTACACCAGATTCGAACCTCTGAGCTCGTAGGCTTGGCTTGTGCCGTGAAGTCCCACATGAAGCAATGCTTGTCTTGTAAAAAAAAGAAAAGAAAAAAAAACTGCCCTCTAGTGGCAAAACAGATCATAGCACTGTTTGCCAATCCGTCAATTAAATTAGGGGCTAGATCGGATTGGTTGATTCGGTCAAAGTCATTTGGTGGGTTCGAGCCTTCACGGGGCTGTTTCTGGTCTGATATGTTTGACATCTCTGACGGTAAACGAAAAAGTTTTCCCAATCATTTACAATTTAATGTTGATACGCTGTCGATAACTCTACTACTCAAGTTGGACAGGACACTTCTATTCTCTGGTATCCCTGTACAGCTTGTAGTGCTTACTGTTACTGCTGTTGTGTCGTGTCCGTAGGAGGTGATGCAGATGGAGGCGCAGCTTGGAGGTCGCCTCATAGACGAGCCGCATGTCCTACTGTTTAAAGACAGCTACCATAACCTGCGCCTTTCCATCCACGACCTGCCGCAGGCCCATTGGAGGAGCAAGCTACTCACCGCCTACCAGGTACAAATTAAAGGTTGACCATTTATCAGGGTTTTTAAAGATGGAGCTCTGTTCTACTCTGCTGTTTCATCCAGTTGATGATCTCTGGTGAAGAAGAAGAAGAAGAAGAAGAAAAAAAAACCCATTGTGATCCTGATAATGTAACTAAAACAGATATAAAATCTGAAAGTTACAGAATGAGGAGCTTGATGGGTTTCTTATGTAAGGGATCTCTGTTACTTCGGAGCATAAAGTCGGTACCTGAGGTACTCCTTTTATGTTTTATATGAGGGTATAGCCCATTAATGGCTCTACGAAGCATTACTATGAACTATTCTCGTCTTCTCTCTCTCTCATTATAGCTCTCCTCCTTTTTTTTTCTTCCGCACTTTTATTCTTTTCGTCTCGCCGAATCTGAGTCATACCTTCACCCCGCTATTACACTTATTTATCCTTCAAACAGCCCCCAGCTATTGTGCCCCCTCCCTCTCTCTGTCTCTCTCTCTCTTTCTCTCTCTCTCTCTTTTACATAGCTCTGCATGCACGTTCCGCTGCCTGAGTTTGATCATTGGCTCTGTGAGCAGGAGTTTAGCAGATTTCCCTACGGGCGCCACATTTAAAAGGGCTCTTGATACGTCGCTCCAGCCAGCATCAGGTTTTTAATGCTGCGCCGTTCTGCATTGGCGAGCCTTCTAATGGGATATTTCTTTGGTTTGGCCTCATTAGGATCGTTTCTGAACGTGAGGCGATAGAGCCCAAGTCCATTACAGAGCGAGCGGCCGAGCTGCAAATCTCACTGCAGCGGAAAATCATGGAGACACGATAAGTGCTACCTGAGGATGGGAATTTACATAACGATACGATGGAACGATGGACAGAACAGTTGGATGGGTTAGACAGACAGATAGATAGATAGTTAGGTAGTAGAGGTGAGAAAATAAATTCAGTTACATATCGCGAATTCTTGTATCGCCGCACTGACTCCAAAAACCACCCACTCATCATCTATAGCGCTTTATCCTGTATTCAGGGTCGCAGGGGGCCTGGAGCCTATCGCAGGAGGGTTAGGGCACGAGGCGGGGGACACCCTGGACAGGGTTCCAATCCATCACAGGGCACACACACACACTCGCACACTACGGGCAATTTGGGAACGCCGATTAGCCTAATCTGCAGGTCTTTGGACTGTGGGAGGAAACCGGAGAACCCAAAGGAAACCCACCAAGCACGGGGAGAACATGCAAACTCCATGCACGCAGAGACGGGAATCGAACCCGGACCCTGGAGG
>JAQMYG010000008.1:23596223-23613478 GCA_030014215.1 Clariallabes teugelsi | reverse complement strand
AAACAATCTGCAAAAAAAAAAAAAAAAAAAAAATATATATATATATATATATATATATATATATATAAATCAGGATATTTATGAAATTGTGATTCGTACAGAATCGCAATAAAAGTCCAACCTGCACTTATGTATCGTGATAATATTATATTGGGAGATAAATTGATTAGCTTATACAAAAGCGTGGGTTGATGGATGGACATAGAGACAAAAAGAGAAAGGACTGGATGGATGGATGGATGGATGGAGAAACAAATAGATAAGACAGAATAGATACCTGTAGTTGAACAGGTTAATAAACAAATAGAAATAGATGAACAGCTGGATGGAGGGATGGATCGACTAGATATAGACGTTTAACAGGTAAGACAGGGATACAGACACATGTTCAGATAGATGAATAGATAATCAGACGGATAAACAGACTCATAAAATCTGGACAGTTGGACAACCAGGCAACAGGTTAACAGATCATCAAATCAAAAGATGGACAGACGAGCAGCAGATGTGGATATATATACGAATGGACAGTCAAATGGATGGATAAATGAATCAGACAAAGCTAGATTAATAGAGACCAGTAGAGAGAGAGATAACAGGTTAGACTTACAGCAAAACAGATGGATGGACATACAGACATGTATAGAATGGTACAGGGACAGAATAGGAAGAATAACAGACGGAACCGAGGGAAAAACACTGACTGAAAAGATAGACAGACAAGCAGCCGGAGACAGAGAGAGACAGAGAGAGAGATAGCTTGATTGACATTTAGAGCGAGACAAACGCATGCAGAAACACAAACAGACAGCTAGATAAAGTGAGAGTCGGACTAGCAGACCTACAGACAGACAGCGAGATAGAGAGAGACATATAGACAGACAAATACAAATAGACAGAGGGGTAAACAGAAAGCTAGACTGAGAGACAGGTAGACAGGGGAACTTACAAATACACAGACAGCTGAAAGAGAGACAGATAAACAGGTGGCACACAGACATACAGCTATATACAGAGAGAGACAGATTGTTAGAAAGACGGACAGAGACAGATAGACAACCAGAAGAACAAATACAGCTGGTTAGAGACTCAGATAGACAGGCAGAAATAAAGACAGACAGACAAGTAAACAGACATTTAGATAAAGAGACAGAAGGGCAGACAGAGACTGCTAGGTACAGTGGGTAGAGACAGAGATTGACGGACAAGATAGACAGATTGACAGGCGGGAATACAAAGAGACAGACAGATAGATAAGCAGATGGAAATGTAGATAGAAAGGCAGAGACAGACAGATAGACAGTTGATGCACAGGCAGACTGCAAGGTAGAGTGAGACAGATGGGTAGACGTACAGATAGTTGGGTCGTAGAGAGACAGACAGACAGACAGTTAGATGGATAGTTAGATAGATATAGAAAGACAGACAGAGACAGATATAGAAAGACAGATAGACAAATAGATAGAGAAATATAGAGACAGACAGATATAGAAAGGAAGACAGACATATATATATATAGATGTAGAAAGACAGACATACAGGCAGACAGATATAGAACTACAGTATAGAAAGAGACAGATATGAATAAAAAGACAGACAGACAGTTACATAGATGTAGAAGGGCAGACATATGTTGTAGTTAGATGTAGAAAGACAAATACATATATGTATATAGAAAGATAGAGAGAGACAGACAGATAGACAGATATAGAAAGGCAGACAGTTGAACCTGGGAAGTCTGACTGAACTGACAGGCAGACAAGCAGATAGACAGACACAGGTAAAGTTAGATAAACAGCTACAGTATCGAGACAGACAGACAGACAGACAGACAGACAGGTCTCATGAAGAAGTAGTGAGTGAGTGAGTGAGTGACAGAGTGAAGAGGACGAAGTGGACGTGTGGAAGATTTACTGCTCACTTCCTGCAGATTTCAGTGCGGCCAGTTTGAAGCTCTCGCTGTGGAGGAAGTTAAATATAGAGCTGCATGGAAATACTTTCCTCCCTCATGTGTGTGTGTGTGTGTGTGTGTGTGTGTGTGTGTGTGTGTGTGTGTGTGTGTGGAGATGGAGCACAGATTCTCAGGGGAGAATGAGAGAGTAGAAGGCACAGTGCAGAGGTGTAGAAGTGCTCCGGACACACACTCCTCATCTCTTATCTCAGTAATGCTCAATGTAGCGAGGGTTTAGTGTGTGTGTGTGTGTGTGTGTGTGTGTGAGAGAGAGAGAGAGAGAGAGAGAGAGAGCACACTGAGCAACAGCTCCCCCTGTAGGCACTAAACACACCCCGTGAGAGGTTAGGGACATCGATGAGGAGACTAGAGGACGAGGAGACCAGAGGTGTCTGCCTGCAGTCATGACCTTCTTTTATTAAAATGTAATCAAATGTGCTGCAGAGCTAATAAACAGAGCGACGTGTGTGTGTGTGTGTGTGTGTGTGTGTGTGTGTGAGTGAGTTATTACTGCGTCATCATAAAAGCATCAGCGTGTTTGTTCCTCCCTTTCATAATGTCTAATGTTTAATGAGCTCAAATCAGTCCAATAATAGCATCAGATTTGTGGCTTTTATTTCAGATTAGTACTAACTGCCTTCCTGGTAATTAACTCTCTCTCTCTCTCTCTCTCTCTCTCTCTCTCACACACACACACACACACACACACCTGTGTGCAGACAGGCAGCACTGACCGCTTACTCATAAATCAAATTTTATTGGACTTTCGCGAGCCCGCGTCCCACAGAACCCTCCATCATGAAGCAGTGATTAATGTCACACACTCGACCTGTTCAAAACACAACGCAGTGCTGTCTGCTCCTCAAACACTCTCACTGTGATGGACAGACTGATGGACAGAGAGATAGACCAGGGTGTCAGACAGGTTGTAAGATAGAGAGATAAGTAGCCAGATATATAGATATGAGACATGGAAGAGAAAAGAAAGACAGACAGATAGACAGGCAAAGAGAGATAGAAAAGACTGATAGACAGAAATATAGTAAGACAGTCAGATAGATGGACAGACAGAGAGACATATAGATAGATAGATAGATAGATAGATAGATAGATAGATAGATAGATAGATATGAGACAAGAGATAGAAAAGACAGAGAGACAGAAAGACATACAGACAGATATGAGACAAAGAGACAAAGAAGATAAAAGAAAGACAGACAGACAAAGATACAAGACAGACCGATAGATAGATAGACAGAGAGACAGGTGGACAGACAGACAGACAGATAGATAGATAGATAGATAGATAGATAGATAGATATGAGACAAGAAATAGAAAAGACAGAGAGACAGAAAGACATACAGACAGATATGAGACAAAGAAGATAAAAGAAAGACAGACAGACAGATACAAGACAGACCGATAGATAGACAGACAGACAGATAGATAGACAGAGAGACAGGTGGACAGACAGACAGATAGATAGATAGATAGATAGATAGATAGATAGATAGATACGAGACAAGAAAGAGAAAAGACAGACAGACAGATATGAGACAAAGAAGATAAACAGAAGACAGACAAAGATAGAAGACAGACAAATAAGAGATAGAAAAGACTGACAGACAGATAGAAATATAGAAAGACAGTCAGATAGATAGACAAATATATATATATAGATAGATAGATAGATAGATAGATAGATAGAGATGAGACAGCAAGGAGGGAGGGAAGATTAAAAAGAGAAAGAAAGAGATAGATAGACTAATAGATAGATTGACCAGTAGAACGAAAGATAGACAGATAACAGGCAGACAGACAGTGTATCCATCCATCCACCCATAGTGGTCAGTGTCGAACTTCCCTTTATCTGTTTCTTCTCTATTTGTTTACCCATTTGTCAACTCCTCCATCCCTCCATCACTCTCTCTCTCAGGATAAAACTTCTGGCAGTCCTTTAGTCCAGGTCTGTATTAAAGTGTGTCTCGTCCCCACGTTCCGCCTTGTGTACAGGAGATCCCGTTCTATCACATCTGGAGCGGCACACAGCGGAGTCTGCACTGCGCCTTCACGCTGGAGCGGATGAGCGTGAGCACGTGCGAGCTCTCCTGCACGCTGTGTGTGTGGCAGGTGGAGGGCGAAGGCCAGAGCTTCAGCCTCGACTTCAACATCTCCAAGGTAACGCAGCTGGCCGTTTACACCCACGGCGCATCGCTCGGCGCTGGCACCGAACCCTACTCGTTAGCTACACGGGACGGAGTGCTCCACCAAAGCGCGCGTCTCCGAAAATACCTCGACGACACGCGGTCGGTAACGAGTCCTCCGAGACCCGAGACTTCAATCTGAATCCATTTCAGCTGACTCACTGACACTGGCATTATAGTTAGGAATGATAGATACTGTAGTTACGGGTTCACAGGGAAAAAAATAAATAAATAAATAGAAACTTGGATTACATGTGCAGTTGCCATAGAAACATGTGCTATATAAACAGTTATTTAGAGCAGAAGGGTTATGATTATGAAGCGTGAAAAAAAATGAGCGGAGTTATGTGTTGCATCCACCTCATGAAAATGTATAAAGCTCTCTAGCGGTAAAGAAACCTCTTCAGATCTTTCTTATAGAATTTAAAAAAAAAACGTCTTTTCTGCGATGTTCCAGAGATGATGTCTTGCTAACTGCTTCCAAATTTTGCTAGTTCCTCAGGATTTACAGCAAATATAAATAAGGGTTATTTCCTGAAGAATTGACCAGGGTCAAAGACATTAGGAATATACAGTAGGTTATTAGCCTGAAAGCTATTGCTGTTCAGGATGCTAATTCAGTTCTTGATCACTGTAGCACTAGCTGTAGATCTAGCTACAGGCTGGAACTTGTCCGTTTCAGTTTTCTCCCCTTTTGGGGTGCCATTACTTTTGGAAGCCAAAAGCTCACATTGTGCGTGGTCTGTTTTGTGGTGCAGGACACCAGGCCACTCGATGCTGATCTCCTGCTGGTGGATAAGAGCAGCCCGGCACTGGCCGGCCCGAGCGCCTTTCAGATCCCCTACCTCATCCGGCAGAAGATCTGCAGCAGTCTGGATGCGCCGTGTCCCAACGGAGCCGACTGGAGACTCCTCGCCCAGAGACTCAAACTCGACAGGTATGACACCGTCTCCTAGTTGTGTTTCAACGGGTTTTACCTTTTATCACATAACATATTCTAGTTTTCACATTAGATCCCCGAGGTCGTTTCCGAGGACACTCGACCCCAAAGTCTGGTACATTTTGATCAGTGAGAACACAATCGTTCCGCGTTCGGGAACCATGCCCGGGTCCGCTTGAAAGGTGGTTTTAAGAACGATGCAGCATACTCAGGCACGGATCGAATTAGATATGGAAGCCAGTTGTACCTGAGAATGGAAATAGATTGCTGTTTAGACGCAACATCATCAGTCTGTCCTACAAAGTTCAGGTTGACCTTTTCGTTAAGTCTTGCCACAAAGTCTCTTAAGGTCGTTTGTACGCTTTTCTGGCTACGAGCTTCAGAATCCTGAAGAATGCCACCTGCTTGGCTCTCCGCATCTCAGCGTGTACAATCTGCTTCCATTCGTTTATTCATTCATCCCAGGAGACTTTGGGCACAAGGCGGAGTAGACCCTGGACAGGGTGCCAAAACATTGCAGGGCACAAACACACACTACGGCCATTTTGGGAACGCCACTTCGCCTAATCTGCATATAATCTGCTTTGGACTGTGGGAGGAAACCCACCAAGCACGGGGAGACCATGCAAACTCCATGCACACAGACCCCGAGGCGGGAATCGGACCCTCAACCCTGGAGGTGCGAGGATAAAGGGCTAACCACTAAACCGTCGTGCCGTGCCGCCTGCGTACAAGGTCCCAGAAACAATGAAACAAGCTTTACAAGAAACAAAGGCTAAAAAATAAAACATGATTGTCTATTTGTCAAGTTGCATCTCGTTATGATAGTAAGTGGATCTTGGTTGTTGTTTTTTTTTGACAACCTGCCACCTTTGTTTCCACATCTATCCTGATGTTGCTTTCGCAGATTTGCATCTAATTTCAGAAAAGAATTGTCTGGTTGTGTGTTGAAATCAGCGGACTTGGAACGCGTAACGTAATCCTAAGTTACCAGCAGCTGATTTAGTGCCGTCGCAACCCAAGACATGCGACAACTTTCTGCCAATTTGAATCTAGAAAGCCTCGTCTAAAAGACACCGACAGGAGCACGGTACCGGAAACGCGCAACTTGCAGCCGTTAGCAGATTCAGCTGAGATTTAACTGGGATCTCGTGCAGTGTGACAAGTAATAACCTTTAAAAAAAAAAAAAAAAAACATCCGTCATTAGAGACACGTTTAGTTTTATTACACAGAGTGCACCGCATATTGAACGCAGGCTGAATCCACAGGCAGTGATTTAATTAGACTCCTAGTTAACTTCCTCTAGCTAATGAAGCATAATACATAGACTTTATTTGTCCAATCAGCTTTACCTGATCCAATTAATTACCCGTCTGAAGTGGCAGCGCTTCGCTTCAATTAGAATGCGCAAAACAATCCATTGTCATTTGCTGTCTTCACACGCAAACATTCCAGACGTAATCTGTATTAAACGTGTTTAGGAGCGAAAATCCAGGCTCTGCTATCCCCCCCCACCCCCCCCCCCCCCCCTTCAAGAACAAATGCTTGCTGGAAACAACACTTTAATCCCCTTAGGTATTTAGTGAACACAGAAAGGGCACCGGATCGAACTTGGGCTCGGCAGCAGAGGTGAGGTGTTTCCCTCCAGGATGGACCAACAAGAGCCTGAGCTTTGTTGTCATTGAACCTCTTTGATCTGAAAGGTTCGGGCCGGTCAATAGGAAAGGTCACGGCTACCTGAATATCAGCACGGCGACCAAGTCGGAGCTGGCGCTAAACTATTCATCAAACAAGCTTTTAAAGCGACATGATGAGAAATTCAGTTAAACTACGTGAAGTTAACATGGAAGTAGAATATTCGGTTAAGACAAAACGTACAGACGGCATAGTTTTTCGGTCAAACATCTGCGGGTCACGATCTCAGCGGCGTCGGAAAAACCCCCAGCCGTCCTACTTTCGATTGTTTTTAGCTCTGAAAGGGTCCTCGTTTTAAACAGATAAATATTTATCCGTCACATTTCCGAGCTGGATTTTAACTGGGTAAATATTCACTCAGCATGAAGGGTTTTTTTTTGTTTCCCCCCCCAGCCAGCTTTCACGCTGATGTACTCGCTCCCTTCTGGTGAGCTTGAGGCAATTTATTACGCAAACACCAACTACTCCACCTCAACCAGGCATAAAATCTATTACTTAGTCGTTTGCTTTCCATTTCGATTTTATGTGCAGTTTCCCTTCAAACATAAAAAATCCAGGCTCGGTTCATTTCGAGTGACAAGGTGAAATGAAATCCGAATGCAAAAAAAAAAAAGGGGGACGTTTTAACAGTAGCCCATTCGCTCCGTCTCTTTTTCTTGTCTTTTCTTCCTTTTTTCACTTTTAAACACTCCGACTGCGCGCATCTGGTCGAGTGCAAACGTATACATACCCTGAGGACAAAAACATAGATGAAGAAATGTTATTTATAGCAACAAGACTGTTTTTCCCCCGTACAGATTGCTGCTTCATTATCACTAGTAAGAAATATGCCAAAACAGTGTGTTAGGATGAATAAATCAAAACGTCAGAAATAAATTGAAAAGATTTGCTTCTTTACTTTCCTGTGAACCCGTTGTTCCAGATTCTTCCTTGGATATTATACACTATACATTTTTTTTTTGCCTCTTGTCAATCAAGTCCGAGAAGGTCAGAGCAAAAAATCTTTTTTTCCAAAATAATTTCCTAACCTGGTCATATTTAGACATATATTTTGCTCTGACCCAGCTTCCTCCCATCACACAGCCAGGTGAAGGCATGCTTCCTCTAAGAAATTTGAGGCCTTTACATAAAAAAACAACCGAAAAGAAGGTAGCATAATCTGTACTTTTGCTCTCTTTGCCTTGGACGTAAGCACCACACTGCAGAACCAAACACCCAGGGGGTGGAGTCGGACCTGATCCAGATCCTCCTACAAGGGCGAAGTAGAACCAATAGTCCAAGGGTTGGAGTCAGCCCCAATCAAGGGCCTCCTACCGGGTAATAGTCGAACTAAAGTCCCAGGGGTGTGGAGTCAGACCTGTTCCAAATCCTCGTACAAGCGCAAGAGTCAAACCAAAAGCTTAGGGGCTGGAGTCTGACAAGAACCAGGTCGTCCTACAAGGGCAGAGTCAAACCAAAAGACCAGGGGGTTGAATCAGACCCAATCCAGATCTTCATGCCAAGGCAGATTTGAACCAAATTCAAAGGGCGTGGAGTCAGACCCGATCCAGATTATCATGCCTGGGCGGATTCAAGTCAAATGCCCAGTGGGTCCTGATCCAGATCCTCCTACTAGGGCGCAGTAGAACCAATAGTCCAAGGGTTGGAGTCAGCCCCAATCAATTGCCTCCTACCAGGTAATAATCGACCCAAATTTCCAGACGGTGGAGTCAGACCTTACAATGGTTCTCCTACAAGAGCTGAGTCAAACTCAAGGCCCAGGGAGTCAGACCTGATCCAAGTTCTCCTACAAGGGCAGAATCAAACCAAATGGCCAGTGTGTATAGTCAGACCTGATCCAGAACATCATGCCGGGGTGGATTCAAGTCAAAAGCCCAGTGGGGTGGAGTCAGACCTGATCCAGATCCTCCTACCTGGGGAGATAAAAAAAAAAAAAAAACCTCCTGATAAGGGCAGAGTTGAACCAGGGGGTGGAGATAACCTGTGTGTTTACAACTGGATTGTATATTTTATATGTTAGCATTAGGCTTATAGGAGGAAACGGATCAATTCCAGCTCCGTCCACTGGACTCTTGTTTCTATTAGGGGTTGCTGTGGCATCTTCAGGGTTCGTTTCTATTTCATAAATCAAGCCACCTATATTTTGACCTCTGGGAACAAACTTTTGCACTTCCACTGAAAGTGAATAATGGAACTACATTGCTAAGTAATGCTAACACCAGTGCTAAGTACGTAACTGCTCCTGTTAATGAGTGTGTTCTGAAACCTTGCTTCTGTCTCCCTTTACGCAGACACATGAGCTTCTTCGCATCCAAAGCGAGTCCGACGTCAACCATCCTGGACCTTTGGGAAGCTCAGCACTTTCACAGCGGCAACCTGAACCAGCTCGCCGCCATCATGGCCGAGATCGGCAAACAGGAGGCCATGATATTCCTGGTGTCCGATGGAGAGTGCTAACACACTTACACACAATCACACACACACACACACACACACACACAAACACATATACACACATATACATACACAAACAAAGCCAGGAAAGAAGCCTCCGAAATGCAGGAGGTCGAAAAAAGGTCTACTCGAACCTGGAGGGACAAATCGAACAGGGTTTAGCCACCAATACGGTGTGCGGTGACTATAAATACACACATGCAACGTACATTTACATCCAGCAACGATGTATAAAACACTCACAGATGTTGGTCCGGCCCTGTCACACATCACACTTTTTTCATTTAACGCCGTGTTGGCTGCACTTTTATCTGATTAAACGAACAAAGGAATTGAAATAAGTGCAGAATTTTTACAAAGGCAATTTGGACAAAAAATGGTTGTTGAAAGTTTGGACAAAATGAGGACAGGGGTGGACAAATCTGTAGTGAGGACACCCAGGAGAAGTGGATTTTGTGTTTGACTTATTTTTTTTTGGACTTGTAGTTGTGGGGACACAAATATATTCAACAAGCAGGAAAAGAAAATGAACCGAACTCCATATTGATGTTCATAAAAAGTTTTTAAATTGCGATTTAGCTGAGCTGAAACTTGAACGCACCTCGACCTTATACTGATACTTGTTCCGGATCTCAAAAACAAACGATGCGTCACTTCGCAGGTAAACATACGGGGAGAAATGAAACATGCTAGTCAAAGTCGCGTGACTCGAAGACAAACATAACAAACTAGAGCGTCCATCGCGTTATTTTTTTAGCCTTACTCAGTTTCCAGGGAACCACAACATCAGCCTGGAAAGCACGAAACAACTTTCGCCCGCTAGCTCGTTTGGATGGATTCGTGCGAGCGATTTTATTTTTCCTCCATAAAGAGAATTTTTCCCCCGTGTTGCGATTGAGACACTTGTTTACGTTTTAGCGAGGTGCGTTTTGTGCAAAAAGTGTGGCATTTAGCAACATGCAAACTCATAAACAAGTGGTGGGAAGCCACGCTCGAAAGTGTCTTTGCCGGGGCTGTAAATGAGAGTTTCTGTTCAAACCTGATGAAATTTCTATACCGTTAATGCGAGAGGTGGGGGAGGTGAGAGCGGTGCGAAAGGGAGGGTTGAAGGCAGCCGTGCTGCTTTAACACGATGTGTGACCGTCACTCAAACAGGAGAAATAAATAGCAAAAAATCAAAAAATAAATGAATGATATCAGTCGTTAGAACCTGACTAAATGGATCAAACTGAGAGAAGCAGGTTTTTTTCTTGTGCTAATCCTCAGCTTTTCTTTTCCCCAGTTCAGGCACTGCTCTCTCCAAAGCCATAACCATAAAAATCTCACGAAAAATATCGCATGGACGCGAACTAATACGTTCCAAGATGTTGCTGATAAGGAGGAAAAAGTTCAACAAATAACTCTAATAAATTTTTCAGGGAGTTTTTTTTTTTTTTCCTTTTTTTTTTAAATTCATGATGACATTTAATTTGATCATTTTTGACATTTAAATTGATCAATCATTTTTCTCTTCAAATCTATTATATAATGCAATACAATTTTTGGTTTAAAAATTGATTTTTAGAAATTTTATCTAAATGAGTGTTGATCATATTGGTTAGAAAAGAATAAATCAATAAAACAACTAGGGTATGTTTAGGGTGTGTTTTAAATTCCCGAATCGATTTGAAATTCTCCATGAGAGAAAAAAAAAAAAGCAAAAAAACAAAACAAAAAGAGAACTGGGAAACTTTCTTTAAGAACCGTAAAGCCATGTAGCATCCAAAAAAACAAAACAAAAAAAACAAAAACAATGAAGAGGTGGGAATAAAACAACAACAACAACCATGTAATAAATATTTGTCACATGATCAGATTACAGTGATATCCTGAATGTTATCAGGGTGGAACGTTCTCTCCCCAGGCTGCTTACACACTTTATAAAAACTTGCCATTTGGCGCGCTCATATTGGCTAGGTAACTAGCCTAGCTTACTCGATGGATTAAATTTATTATAATCCAATACTCCATATTAGTAAAGTTCCAGACACATGACAGACCAATTGTTATGTTTAATTGCACCGCATCATTACAGAATCAGAATTAAAATATACTTATTTGCGAACAAGGCTAGTTTTAAACTAGTTTCACGTATGAAAGCGTGAAAGCAGCCTGACGACGCCGGTTGATCCTAAAATCGCGAAGCAGAGCGGTTTCATTTGCAACGTCTACGTCTTAAACAAGCGGTTTGTGGGAGAAAAACCAAACCAGATCAGTCAACACGAGTTTGAAGTTTATTTGCTTTTGCGCAATAACCATGCGGCCGCCACGTAACCTCCAGTTAGCATGCTAACGTCATGACACCTGAGCAATATTATTTGTTTATATACAACTTCTAAAACGTTGTAATCATCACACCACGACTCTGATAACGTTTTATTTGTCAGCTACGTGAGGTTTTTGTCAAATTTAACCAGATTTGGAATTTGGGATTTTCTCCTCAAACCGCCCCTTTAACCTGTGATTAAGGAACCGTTCCAGAGCGCTTTATGGTCAGAGTTCAGCATTATAATCCGCTGAGTGTATTATACCATGACGTCAAGCTTCTGGCAGAACCTTGTGCTTTTTCGAAACGAGATTTCTTTGTTTATTCGTTTCCGTTTTTTCATCACTACAATCCACCTTATGTGTATATATACATAAATATATACAAAATATTTTCTATTCCAGTTCTGATGCTGGCGAGACACGTACACATCTCTGGAAGTCGGTAACCAAAGTTTATGAGCCATTCGAGACGAGTTTCTGTCCCGTGACGTCTCCTGAACCGTCCACATTTCACGTCGTGAGTAAGGAGACCAAAAAAAAGAAAAAGAAATAAAGAAACGTTCCACAAAGCATCGGGACGAACGTGTCCGATCAGACTGATGTAAATTTCAAACTGTGCAAAAGCGTTTTAATTAACAAACATTTCACCGGGAACACGACGGAACAACTCGTCATCTAGCACTTAGGAAGTAAAACTAAATCATATTTTTTAATATCAAAGAAAGAAATAAAAAGAAGAAGAAAAAAAAAAGAAGAAAGAAAAAAAACGTGTTACATTTGTCCAAGTTTGACTTGTGAAGTGTTTGGTGCATCGTTCATCGAATTTTGTTGTCGTTTTTTTTTTTTGGTTCTGAGAATTTTTGCAGTGTTTTTTTTTTTTTTGGTTTTGTTTTTTTCTTCAGTTTTTCGTCCTGAAGTTTGTAAAAATGGGTGAGGTTTTTTTAAAGTATTAAAAAGAAAAAGAAAAAAAAACACTAAAAATGTATTTTCTAAATCTAAACATGTCATGTTTGTGTCCCGTCATTAATGTGCATTTAAATGTGAACTTTTTTTTTCTTCCTCATTTCACAAACGTAAAATCTTTATAAAATACTAATTTAAAAAAATTAAGGAAAAAAAAAAAAAATTAAGCAAACAAAAAGCCAACTCCGGATGTCACGTCGAAGCCAATTTCGTGAACTTTTTTTTTTTCCTCTCACACTCGAGCTCACTGATAGCTGTTCTGTATAAAAGAATGTGTGTGTGTGTGTGTACCGTTTTCCTTTTTTTCCTCCCAACTCTTTATTTTCTGACTAAAAAGAGAACAAAAACAAAAAACAAAACAGTAGACTTGTGTACCTGTGAATGTTCTTTCGATTTCTTACTTCTCAATGTTCCTTGCCTTTCTGCGAGTCAGAATGCTGTATTTAACACGCCACAGCGCTTATGCAATTGTACATTTCTTTTTTTTTAAAACATATTTCCAAGGGATTTGTTTCTTTTTTTATTTCCGTTGGTTGAACCCCCCCCCCCCCCTTCCCGCCCTTAATCTCCCGTCAGTGTAAATCGTCGTTGATGAATTTGTGCTAACAGGAAGCCCCCCCCCCCCTCCACACACACTCACACACACACCCGAACCCAACCACGCCCCCCCCGCCCCTGCCGTGACTGAAGGGGGAGGGAAGGGGAGGGGGGGGTTTCTCTACTTTTGGACAATGATTATGGATTTGTGGGTAGAATTTTGGAAATTCGTTTCTAAGTGCTTTCAAGTATTTACTTGGCCTTATGTACATATATCTATGAAATTTCAGAAAGGTATGTATAGTAATTCAACCTGAAATGTATGTAAATAAATTATATATTGTTAAAAAACAGGAGTCGAGTCTTCATTTGATAGACTTTATTAACATACAGTATTTTTTTCTTTAGTTTTTTTTAAAAAATGACTTGCGAAGAAAATTTTTCTAAAGTGAAAAGAAAAAAGGAAAAAAAAAAAAAAAGAATACAGCAGTTTCCCATTTTCAACAGAAAGACGCATCATGATAATATCTGGAGGTGCAAAGCTATTAGAGAGGCACTTAATACATCAAACACTTTCAATACAAGGTGGGGGGGAAAATAAAATAAAAGAAAAAGGTAAAAGAAACGAGGCATTGGCGGGACGTGGACTGTAACACAATCATCTGATCCATGGTGGAGCGCAGGAGGACGACGACGACGACAAGGTTTTGGAAACCGATTTAATCCTAAAAACCGGTTGAATTTCAAAGAATTTTAAATGAAAGCTTTAGATGATCTCCGAGACACTTTAACTGCAACACTATGAAGAAGCAGCAGCAGCACTTATTACTCGCACGTCTCTCCTTGTACAGATGTTAGCTTGTAATTACCAGATTAGCCAAAGTGTTGGAGAGCAGACACTGATAACGCTACGGCGTTTCTCATTATTAGACCGGTCGGTACTGCGGTGACGTGATCGCAGACATCGGAGAAACGTTACGGCTTTACAGGCTCAGGTTTACGACTAAAACATGACAAGTTCAAAGGAATAAAACACCATGAACAATTCTGCATGTTGCCTAGATTACCCACAATGCCGTTTTATTCAGAGGATACGGTCACTTTTACCTGAGAGCGGTCGTTAACATGATCTTTAACGCAGAGGGAAGAAATAAACCTTTCTTTGTGACTTATTTCTAAAGTCGAACCTTAAGGGGGTAAAAAAAAAAAAAAAAAGTCTGGCTTCAAGATTTCGCCGCATTAAGGCTTCGGTTCTGCGATGACACATCAGCCGTCTCATTAAGAGCTTGTAATGAGGCAGAAAAAAAAAAAAAAGAAGCTCATTTCGGTGATGGAAGATAATCCGCTGAGACGAATTCTACCAGACCCACCGTCTAACCGAGATTTAAATCACAGAAGTGACTTCTGACATGATCTTATTTGTCTAATAAAAAAATAAAATACATAAAGGCGGCAAAATACGGGAAGCAGCGCTGTCTGTTATCAAAGGCTTTACTCTGATCGTCGGATATCTTTCTTGAGTGATTCGCTGTACGTCGAAGCGAATCGGACATCAGACACTGGCTGGCAAAACGTCTCTTTGAAGTCTGTGTTATCGAAAGAGTTTTATTATCAGTGTGTAAATAAGCGATGTCGTGCGTTTAACGAAGCCAATGCGCTGAAATTCTTGTCCAGTGATGCGAGCCCGGGTTGAAAAAAACGCTTATGCTTTCCCATAACGTCCTTGTAATTAGTCGAATCGGGTGCTCGAGCCAAAGGGAGGCCTGGAGGACTGAGACGGACTGCCACGGCAACGAGGAGGACGACGACACTAATGACCAGCCTTGGCCACTCAAACGGAAACACAGTGTTCGCGGGATCCGGCTTCACGGCGTGTTAAAAGATTAAGAGATGACCGGGTTCGTTGTACGATCAACGGTGGTTCCGTGCGCGCTTTGATAGAGACGATACGGCGTCTTTGATCAGCCGGAGCCTTTCCGTTCTTTAAAAGAAAAAGAAAAAAAAGGGGGAGAAAATTCATGCACAGAAAACGAGCTCGGCGCACGCAGGCCCTAAGCCTTTCGTTAATTAGAGCTACCTGTCGGATTAGAAGAGACGGCGGTGGCGCGCTCGCGCTCGGTATGGGAGGCACGTAAAGATCGACGCCCGGGTCAATATGAAGCTCTCGCAATCAGCGCTAATGCAGTGCTGCTCGGCTGCCAGAGGCTCATTTTTCTTCCTCCTATTCTGGAGGTCTGCTATTACTTTAAGTGATACGGCGGCGTGCGGGGAAAGAGGACTGCGGGTTGTCTGGGGACGTTGACGTTGTGTTAGGATGACATCACGTCCTGCCACGCAGACCTGATTTGAACCGAGGACAGTAGCGTGTTCGGTGATAAACGATGACTGACTGATGAGCGCGCAACGTTATCTGAACTGAAGTTATCGGAAAAAGTGTGTGTAAGTCAAGCTCGTATAAGCGCGTACTGGGGACATGAGACTATGTTAGGAACATGGAGCTGTTCTTATTTCACATTAGTACGGAGTGTAATTCGCATCTCTATCCAGTAACACTTTTTTTTAAGATCGATAATGATCCTAAGATTAATCTTCACCTGTTTTCAAAAAAATTATAATAAGGGGGAGGGGGGCTGGTTTCGAAATAAATACCGACATAAATGCGCTGGCAGTGATGGCGAAGGATTTAAATGCCAAGGTGAACATGGCCGACACTTCCTGGCTATGTACATCAATTCATATTATTATTTATTTAGCTAAAGAACATTGAACAGCCCCTCTTGTTGTTTTTCTTTCTAAACTCTGATTGGTCCTGGCAAAAAAAGCTTTTTTTCCCCCCGTTATATCTAAAATCGGTATTCCAAGACCTCAAACCGTTACTACACAGTATTGTCATCGTAACCCTTTGCCACAATAAATGTTTTTTCAGTTTTTTTTCTCGTTTTTTTTTTTTTTTGCCACGTGTTGATCTGTGCTGCCTCGATTCCACTAAAGCGCTGGAACTCGGCTCCTCAGAGTGGAGAGAAGGCGTGACCTTTACACAAAGGCTTATCCTTCTTCGAGTAGAATGTCTTGCCCTCCAGGTTGACGTGGCAAAGCTGTGAAGATAGAGAAAGAAAAGAGTACAGAGTGAGACGGGAATGAATGGGAATTCTAATCAATCTCAGAAAGAGAGCACAAAAGGGCGTATATTCAAGGGTGGAAGGAGAAGGGGAGGGTGTTTCAATCGTTCGAGTCCATCCGGCCGTCAGACATAGCCGCGAGAAAAGAAAAAAAAAAAAGGTTCAGGAGTTCAGGGTCAGAAGGCGGCGAAGTGAGGCATTGTGAGGGACGAAAAGACTTACCGAGCAGACGAAGCACGTGTCGTGCCAGCTGTAGCCGAGAGCTTCCAGGAAGCGGTCGCCGGCATCGATCTTAAAGTCGCAGCCATGACATTTAGTACCGAACATCTTTTCATAGTCTGTGGGGAAAACAAACGACAACAAGAAGCTGATTAGTTGATTAGCATGCGAGAGGCGAGAGGCTGAGTCACAGAGTCCGAGTCAGAGAGAGAGAGACACAAAACATTATCAAACCTGCGAGATTACATTAGCCGTGTCCGTGCTTAATGCTTGATAACACAAACACAAACTCCAGATGCTTAAAAAAATAAAAAATAAAAATTCCATTACTGTTCTAGACGGGGTTTTAGAACGGCCGGCTTAGGGAACGCTAGAGCGGTTTTCCCAGCCTGTGCTGAGACTGCAGCTATTTGATCAACTCTCAAATCCTGGTTTTCTAACTGAATGCTGACACGAGAACACTTGAACCGCAAAATGTACTGACCGCATGCTTCATTTCCGTCATAAAAAAAAAAACCTTGCCGTGTATGTTTAAACGCCTGGGTGTGTTAGATAGGACGGAAAGCTGCATCTGCACTAAATCCTAATTACAGCTATGAAAAAGGAAGCTCGAGAGAGAGAGAGAGAGAGAGAGAGAGAGAGAGAGAGATGGCTTAAAAATAGTCAGAGCTTTTCATCTCAAATGAAAAAGAAAGGGGTGGATAAAAAAAAAAAAAAAAGAAGTGAAATGAACAAATCTAATCAAATTCTTTATTAAAAGCTAAAGGCGATCAATCCATCACTCCGGAGAACCTAACCGGGAGCAGAAAGGAGTTCAAGGAAGCGCTGCAAGTCGATTTTCAGGTTTTTTTTTTTTTTACTTTA
>JAQMYG010000008.1:23559487-23573008 GCA_030014215.1 Clariallabes teugelsi | reverse complement strand
TAGACCTCCGGCTGCGAGAGGTTACAGCATCACCCGGGAACCGAACCAGCGATCTCCGGGTGATAGGGCGAGCACTTTACCACTGCGCCACCCGGAGGCAAGATCGCATTTATTAAATAGATTTTAATCGCACACTCATAAGCGCGTATTAAAAAATTGTACATCGCCACCTGCTGAATTTTGAGATTAACTAATCATTTTATTTTAAAGGTCATTTTATTTCATGATTTCTTATTCTGTATCAGTTACAGTTTAGTTAGTTATTAGTTTATAAACACATAGTTAGTTTAGTTTAGACTTAGTTAGTTATTAGTTTAGAACACGTCCAGCGCCATCTGTGGTAATGAAAATCCACTTTTTTTGTTTTATGATAAAAGGCATTTTTCCATTTAAATTTCAAATTAGTATCTCTACTGTTCCCGTGAGCCGACTGCGATGAAACAAAGCCTCTATGTGACCTCAAACACAAATACATGAAAACCCCATTAAAACAGACAGACAAAAATTCCTTGATGTGTTCTATTACATCTTACGTCCCCACGAGTTATTTTTCCGCAAATATCTTCGATGTACAGACACGCCAACTTTACACTTTTATTGCTTGTCTAGATGTAAAGGGAGGTTTTTTTTTCTCTCAGAACTGTACAATCAAAAGTCCTGGTTTGACTTGAACAACCTTTGTATAAAACCTTACAGCTGCTGTCTCCGTTAAATCTGTTAAATCCAATAGGACTGAATTCGTTCTCGTGTGTCAGTCGTTCCCAGGTCGAGGACTCTGTGCTTTAAACTACGTGCCCTTTGACCCCCCACAGCCCCCCTTTCACCCCAACAGTCAGCTGGAGCCTCGTCTCTGTAATGAACTTCCTGGGTTTCGGGGGTCAAGCGAACGGTCTGGTCTCGAGCTAAGAAAGAAACGCCACGCTGTTCACAGGCGTGTCGGGTCACGACCCTTCGTACTGACCTCATTCCTCTGTTCCCTTGACTCGCCTTCTCTAACCGCTTCACCAAACGAGTCGTGTCGCGAGGAGGCCTTTTATTTTTTCTTCTTTTTTTTTTTTTTTCACACTCCTTCCTAAAAAGGAGAAGAGCGCGGCTTGGCCGGCCCGTTCGGGAGGCTTTTCATCATGCGCGTGTTGATACAACAGCGGCGGACTAATGACAGAGCTCTGGAGGACGAAGAGCAGAAGGAGAGACGCCGTATAAGTGTGCGTGTGTGTGAGTGAGTGTGTGTGTGTGTGTGCGCGCGTGTGTGGGACTCCCCAAGCAAGCTTCCATTACTCATAACCTAACCACCAGCCTTCGAGTCGAAAAAGCAAGTTCCACACGATTATAACCTCGCTCTCCTTTTTTTCCAACAGACTCTCAGATTGCTTTTCATTTTTTTTTTTCTTTTAAAGAAACATATCCAGGGTTCAGCGAGGTCAGTGCAGGAAAACTTTACACCCCGACGCCCATCAGATAAAGATTTTTTAAAGAAGTTTAATCTCAACTGGACGGGATCAGCCGGTGCGAGGCAGGGTTTTAATCTCTAAAGAATTTTGGGCTGAAAATAAATAAATAAATAAATAAAATAAAATAAACCTCTTACTGAGAACGTTTATCGTCGTAGAAACTGTAAATCAGGAGTCTGGAAAGCGAGAAGCCCTGAAGGCACACAACCCGGGTGTAAAAATCAAAGAGAAATGAAGGTCAGATTTGTTTTTTTGTTCGTTTGTCACCATCTCAACTCAAAAAGTATTAACACCCTATTTCTCTCTGGAGGATCGTTCAGGTTTGCCTCAAAACAAGGAAGTGTTGACTCTGCTGACGAACGTCGCTTCAAATGGAGAACTACTAAGTGTTTGAGAATGCACTTCAGGTGAGAAGTGTGTGTGTGGAGTGTGTGTGTACCTGCTAAGTTTCAGAATGAGGGAGTCGGTCGCTGCTCTGATCTGGTTCTGTGCCTCGACGTGTGTCATCTCCTCAGTGTTGCAGTCGCCGATGGACACCACGCTGTCTCCGACGCCGACTCCGGCCTGAGCTGCCTTTCCTCCGGGAGTCAGCTACACAGAAACACACACAAAAAAACTAAACACACACACATATGGACATGATATAGCACGAGTATAAACACTAACAGGACTATCAAGCACCTCGTTTTGCATTAGCCATTACATAAAAACATTTCTTTTTTAAGTTTACGGCACTCACAGAGCTGAAACGTCTGACGGGTTCGCTTTCGATCGCAAAACCTGCTCAACCAGGAAACCGGTTAAACACTTAAAAGAGCAAACCAGGTTGTTAACTTCGCAACAGCTCGCTGTCTATTTGTCTTTCCCTGGTGCGCATGACTGGGCGCTAAAACGTGCAATTACATGGTTTAATCCATGATTTAAAACATAAACCAAGCGAATCTATGATCCGGGACGGCGGTCATTACGTAACAGTCGTAATCCTGTAATCTGATCACATGATTGTGGGAATCATGTCAGAGGACCAAAAAACAAAAAAAGCAGCGCTTCAATCCTTCAGTTCCATCCTGGTTTCTGATGTTCCCCTCATCCGCACACTCGCGTCCCCACGGCATCGAGTTTATTCTCCGTCTTCCGCATTACGGAACATCCTATCCAACATCTGCACCGAACGTGGATTTCGTAATCCTGTAATCGATCCCGAAAAACGCTTTCTGAACGACCCTCCGGGGGTGCACAGCGCTCGCCAAGAGCGCTAAGTAAGTAAGCTTAACGCCGGCTCATAACCGCGCCCTCGGGACTGAGCGGATTTGGTGAGGCGTGAAGGACGAGATGAGGGGTCGGAGTCGGAGTTGGCGGACAGGCTGGAGACAGGCCTCGTGGGACAGTTTAGCGGCCGGTCACGTACATGTCTGGACGTACAGTATATGTGGACGGATGATAAACGCTGACTCGCTTGTCTGAGGACGCTCTGGTGTATTGCGTCGCTCACAAGATGAAGTTGAAACGCCCTCAGGGGTCGAGCTCGGGTTAAGTGGAGATCACACTCCTGGGCCGTGGAGGAGTTCGTGTAATGCTTGATAAAAGCTTGATTCTTAACCATTAACGTGATGAGTGACAAAATCATTTCAACAGAAGAAGCCTTTATTATTCAAAACGAACCAGCAGCTGTTTCCATTCAGATTTTTGATTTCTTGAACCAGACGTTTCCTGGCTATACAAAACTCATTCCACTCTGTCAGGAACAAAGATTAAGAGACATCATTTACAAATGGATTAAAACAAACATGACTTGACAAAGAGCCTGTGTTGTAACCGTAGTCCCGAGCAGCTATTCACTGTTTGCAAACTAATCCCTGCTTTAGCGCGTCTCCATTTTGTTTCAGGGAAAAAAAATATCTTCGTGCCGTCCAGATTTTTCTCACCAATGTGTCACCTGTACAGACTGTTCAATTTTTACAAAGTAATTTCAATAAACAGGACTGAGTAACATCGCAGGAGGTTATATTAACACTTCTGTTGTCCGCACGGTCACATCATCATTGCTTTCCGTTCAAGGCTACTATCTGCCCGGTCACGGCTGTGCAGGTGTGAACGTGTTATATCAGTTCATTTGTAACGGAGGTGCGAGTAAAAATGGATGCTCCGCTGTCTACGTGCTTTGCGTCAGACAGTTTGCTTGCGTCTATGTGCTTTACGTCTGAGGCCCGTGTGCGTCTATTTGCTTCACGTCTCACGTTCGCTTCTGTGTATGTTCTTCATGTTTGATGTCGTTGTGCTCCATGTGCTGAAAAACTTTCCAGAAGAACTCTTTTCTCATTTTCTCCAACACACTCAGTAAAACCTAACAGCTGTTTTACTTATAGCACTGAGCAAACATCTTTTGAACATACAAAAAATGTAATAAATACCACAATTTAGGGTGCTTTCGGAAAACATTTCTACATAAAATAAACTTCTATAAAAGGTCCATAAAGAGTAACAAAATAAACACAGTGAACATTTGATATGGAAATGATTAGCTTGAACATAATCTGTAGTGTTAGTTAGAGCTTTGTGTCGATTTATGAGGTAAAACACCTGTTAGGTTTTACTGAGTGTGCTGGAAAATATGCCAGAGTTCTTCTGGGAACTTTGTCACACTTGTACGTTCATGCAAAACCCAGGAGACTACATCTTTAGTAGTAGGAGAGCATTGCTTTAATGCGAGTAGTACAAGTCTGAATCATAACTTATGGGGAAAAAAATGTCTGCCGTCCCTTTAAGAGCTCTGCTTAGTTCATAGTGTTTTATGACTTTACTTTACAAATTTGTGGATTCGATGTAAGCTGGAGCTCATCCTCATCAAAAATGCAACAGTCTTCAGAGTGTCTCGCTGTGAGATGTGAGAAAGTCGGTAGCGTTTCGGCTTCCTCCGTCGTCGAAGGTGATCTGAATTCGTCAGTCATCGTTTTTCAGCAGCAAACACTTCGGCATCTGCGGCGCACATGGGTCATGAGGCCTCTCGTGGGGCATTCGGTCATTTCCCGTCCCGGATCCTTCCCTCGACACTCCACCCAGAGTTTTACAGCCTCGCAATCCTCTCGGCCCACATAAAAATGTAGCACTTACGTCACCGTGACTCGTCCAGTCTCATGCGCTTAGCGCAGTTAGTTCACGGATAAAGCTTAGAGGATTGTCCAGATGAGGGATTAAACCACTCCGGGGCTGAGTGACGTCATCGTATTTCTCTCATGACACGCATTTTTTGCTAGAGATTGAACATTTTGTTCCTTTCTGAATAATAAGCAAGGGCGTCATAAAGGTACTCAAGCATGAAACTAATGATCTCTCTGTAATTAAATAACATTAATATGTGGTTAAGCGCTCAGACCTGATCGGTCAGAAGATAAGTCACGTTGTAAGTTCCTTATAACTGCCTGTAAAATGGACGATGTGTTTGTACTAAAGTACTCGCTTGTCGAGGATTTGTAATAACTAACAAGCAGATTATTTCAAGCATGTTGTTTAATAACGTCAAACGTACGAGCTGCGTTCAAGTCAAACCGTGACTTGTGATGACCTTTCTGGAGAAACTGTTTTCTGGAGGAATACGTTTTGAACGTATAACAGTGATTTTTTTTCCCTCTCTCTTTTGCTGTAGAGATTTTGTTTATTTAACATTTATGAGAGGAGTCTCGCTTGAAAGCCACAGACTCCAGGGTCAGGAGACTCTTTAAGAGAAAGGAGGTTACGCTTTGTGGTTTCTTGATGAAATATGAAATGACAGGCTGTAATTTTACAGAGCGAGAGAGACAATTATTGCAGCTGAGGAGCTAACTTGTGTCTTGGATGTTTCTTAACATTAAATCTAACTCTAATCCATTAAAATGTGTGATGTAATGTTTATTAATAAAGCGCTGTATAGATTTAAATTGGTGATAATTGATGAATCGCTGTGGAATAATGCACTGTTATGAGAAAATAATGCGCAGTTGCTTGTTGTGCTGCATCGCACAACCCCTGGAGTGCATTCATTATCTTCTAGGTCACACAGAGTATTCGGTAAAGTTTATCTAATCTAGGGATGAAAAAAAAAAAAGTGGGCAGTAAATACACTCGTGCTATCAGAGAATAAATCAGAATTAGAAAGAACAATCCAATAGATATGAGAGAGTGGGAGCGCAGGATGTTAGCAAGTGAAGTAAATGAACCGTATGAAGGAGGACACCGAGGAGAGTGATGAGGCTCTGAGGGCCGCGCTGACGGACAGAAGCACCTGCGTCCCGGGCTCAGGTTCAGAGCAGCTGCTCCTCCGCTCAAAGCAGGACAGCAGCGGAGTGCTGACATCAGGCCTTTCATCAGACACCATGGACTCCTCCGGTCCTGACAAAATAAAACGTGTCCTTTCACACGTCGAGATCAAAAAACGCTGGGCGCAGGTTCAACGGGACAGGCTGAAGCAGTATAAACCTGCACGTGTAAGACAAAATACCAGACGCGGGGATGTCAAGATACCGAAGTGAGATATCGAATTAGATTACACTGAAGTAGAGGTGAGGAATGTGTAGGCCACGGGTTCACCTTCATTCTGGTCAACTTTCATTTTTATTTCTTCCACTGCCTATTTCAGGGAGGGGGCGGTGTTTGGGGTGGTGGGGGGACGTTGGGGGGCTGGAAGACACCATTGCGTCAAGTCCATAAATACTTACCAGGGAAAAGTGAGGAGAGTTCTCAGATGAGAAACTAGACCCCCTCCGTGTACAAGTCTGACGTAAAAAAAATCCCTTTTGCGTCAATTTTGACGCGGCTGGGAATCAGATTGGCGTGAAATCGCTTCGTGCTGAGCGCTTGTCAAATTTATGTCTCCCGCGGATCGTTAAACGTCAGAAGTAACTCTGTCTCTGAGGAGAACGTAATCATGAATAAAACCGGGAGAGATAGAGAGAGAGACGTGCAAAAAAAAAAAAAAAAAAAAAAAGGTTACGTTGTGTAATTACAGCTCAGATCTTGTTAGAACAAAAATACGATCATGAGAACCAGACGTCAACGGTAGAAAAATAACGTTGAACATCTGCCGGAAACGTGAAAGCCATAGAACACATCTGAAGAATTTTCGCCTGGCTCTGTGAGGGAGGGAAAAGACACGAGCACGAGTGAGACACAAGAACCCACTGTGTGTCGTCAGGAGTGGGCCAGAGGTGCAAGAAATGCCTGGAATGTTAGGAATTCGAGCCGATCAGGGAGATCCTGCACCATGTTTGCGTGGTTGGTTGGTTTTTATGGTCAAACATGGACACACACAAACAAAAAAAGGGGGGATAAAAGGTGAAAGCTGAAACAACACACTGAGAGGAAACCTAGCTCAGTCGTTTAAAGACGAAAAAGGCAAAAAGTTGCCCAGTAAAGACGAAAAAGGCAACGGCGGTCGAACGGAGTTGCTCTGACTCAGTGGATGAATCACACCTGGGAGACACTCATCGCTCACGTCACGTTACGTCAGACTAACAGCAGCTTGGCCGCGAGTGACTCGCGTTGTTCCTGTGCTAATTAATTACCGTATCACTCAGAAGGTGAAGTGGTGAAGTGACTGGTGACGGGGGAGTGACAAGTCGCAACACACACACACACACACACACACACACACACACACACACACACACGTCATGTCTGGGTATCGAAAGACAGAGTACTCTGAGAACACCTGAACAATGAACACCTTAATAAACGTAGACGCCAATGTTCTGGGTTCAAATTCCAATTCAGCAGGTGATCTTCTGAAAAAACACCGGCGGACTCTCCGACACCGCAACGCCTGGCAGCGCGACACATGAGGTCATCGGAAAGCCGTTGCGCGTCGTCTACTTGGCATCCAGGTGATCGTCTCAGTCTGTCGATGATCTCATCCTTAGCTTCTGACTCGTCGGGAGAAAACAGATGCCCGAGTTTCAGTAAAGCTCATAAAAGGTGATGAATCCGATCAGAAAATGTGACGCGTGAGAAAAGAACGAAAGAAAACAAAAGTTCATGCACGTATGGACACAATTAAGTCATGTTCTCATTTTGTATTAATTAAAGACGTGTCTGGAATGGCACTCTCGTACTCTCCTGGCACGCAGGACAACTTCCTAACGCTGGGGACGGAAAGTGTTCGGCGCCAAGCTTTTGAGGCGGCAATAAACTAAGATTTGTTGACCTTTATCGAAGGACGCGGCATCCGAGAAACCAAACAAACCCTCGACATCTCCATGTGAGGCGCGAGAGTGAGCGAGATTGAGAGAGAGAGAGAGAGAAAGAGAGTGAGAGAGTTCCGCAGAGTCTTCTTTTATGGGTTTGATATCAAGCAGTGACATGTTTGAGAAGGAATGCGAGTGTTGAAACGGCCCGCGCCCGGCTGGAAGCATACGGTTCTCGTTATTCTTCTGGTCGTGTTTCCTTTTCAGGATTTGTTTGATGCTTTTGCGAGTTCTGTTCCGCAGGAACAAAGTGCCTCGGGAGTGCATTCAGTTCACTCGTCTCTGCTGCCGTGGTGGGGGTGCGGGTCCTGACGAGTACAGCGTTTAAAGAATATGTCGAAGAAAAACAGGGACGTGGCGACATCAGGAAACATGTGTCCTTATGGAGCTTGTGTTCGATGTTAAATAACGAGTCATTCGCTAGAACTTAGCTTTTTTTTTGTGCTCCAGACAGTCACTGGGAGTGGCCTAACAAAGAAACAGAAATATAAACAACATAATAGTCTGATTTTGTTTGGGTCTATGTGATTGTGTTTCAGCACTGCTCCCCATTTATATACCAGTAAACTGGCGATGGGATCGTGGGCACCCAAGGGCCATCTACTCCTGTGGGGACCAGATGCCACCCTGCCTAGTCCGATCCCACGGGGAAGCCATTGCAGCAACTCTGGCTGTGACAGAAAGGTATCAGAACACCTAGAGCATCATAGACAGCTGCGCACAGGACTGAGAGCAGACCCAAAGAGCTCAAGGCTTCCAAGTTCCACAGATCACAATCCGCTCGAGCATCCATAGGATGCACCGGACAAACAAGCCCAATCCACGGAGGACCCACAGCATCCAAAGTGCTAACGTCCCGGTGCAGCACATCACAGCACTCGGGTCCAGTGGATCCACGGTCCGAGGGGTGAGAGTCACTCGAGGCACAAGCAGCCTAAACCCTGGGTGACTTTAATGTTAATGGTTTAATAGTTATGGCTGATCAGTCAATGTGTTTCATGTCTGATGTTCACCCGTGTCGATGTCCCCTGTGCTTGTTTGTGTTTATGTTCTTTATATCTGTTGCATGTATCTCTGTGGTACTCAAAGTATGTGGTAGTTATCCCTGTGGTACTCAAACCCCATGGTACTCAAACCCTGTGGTAGTTATCCCTGTGGTACTCAAACCCTGTGGTAGTTATCCCTGTGGTACTCAAACCCTGTGGTAGTTATCCCTGTGGTACTCAAATCCTGTGGTACTCAAACCCTTTGGTAGTTATCCCTGTGGTACTCAAACAATGTGGTACTCAAACCATTCGGTACTCAAACACTGTGGTACTCAAAACCGTGTGGTAGTTATCCCTGTGGTACTCAAACCCCGTGGTACTCAAACCCCGTGGTAGTTATCCCTGTGGTACTCAAAACCGTGTGGTAGTTATCCCTGTGGTACTCAAACCCCGTCGTACTCAAAAAAACTGTCAAAAACACCATGTTGTTTTATCTTAAGTTGAATAATCGCATAATGTTTCCAAAGTCAATGAGTTTCAATCGTTTTAAATAATCGTGATCTCAGTAACAACCAAAACAATCGAGCAATCTTAAGGCTTCATGTCACAAAGTTCGCTTGTGTCCACGCCCCTTTCGGGTTGTACTTAATGCACAGCGCTCGCGTGAGTCCATAGATCAACTAAATGTTTCATACCTATTTTAATACTGATTTAAACTGTCACCACTCATGAGCTTTCATGAGCTTTTCCGCTCAGAGACACAAACCGTCACGATAAAGTCAAAAACGTGAGATATACTGAAGCTGAATACGAACACGTTGCTACTCTGGTCACGTCCGAATAACATTTATTCACTGAGTGATAAAGAGACGACAGAACAGAAATGTTTTTTTTTTGTTTTGGGGGAAAACTGTGTGTGTGTGAGACTGTGTATGTGTGGTCCAGCCTCCCCGCTCGGCTGGCGGTCTCTTTGGTGACGTCTCCGCAAAACATTCCACAGATTAGTAGTAGGGAGTTAGACGTTTTTTTTTTTTGTTTGTTTGTTTCTTTGGTGGGTAAGATGGTTGAAACTCACCCTGGACACCGTGAGAGGCATGCTGAAATCCTTTCCTCCTTGGAGTCGGAAACCCCACGGCGCCGGGCCGCTCAGCGTCACGCTGTACACGCTCATGGCCTGTGTGTGTGAGACAGAGAGAAAAAGGGAGGACAGATGAGTGGAGGGAGATGGAATACAGTCTTCTTTCATTCTCTCATCACGTCGCAATAATCGCCAAAGAGGGGGTGAAAGCGAAACACAGACGAGGCGACACCTCCATCGAATATTCTGTTGGAGAAAGTTTTTTTTTTTTTTTACTTTAACAAGATTCGTGGACTTTTACTGGACTCGGCAGCGTTTCTCGTCTCGCGATCAAAGATTTCCCTGACGCAGCATCCATCACCGGCGTGATTTTAAAGCTAAATTAAACCGTAATTAAGATTTTACAACTAATTTCACACGCTGAAGGATAAATCTGTCTTTAATCCGTTGCTCATCATGACGCCTATTCCGATACAGGAATCGATTACGGCCTGAAAACGAACACGGCCGATCGGCACCAGCGATCGTTTTTCTTTTTAAACGAAACGCTGCTTTATTGGATATTCAGACAGACAGTTTATCGAAACTTTTCTCCGTTCCACTGCATCAGCGTGAAACACTTCACATGACATATCACCGGTAGCGCGTTAGAACTTGTGAGCGCAGAGCCGCGTTCTAACGTGCTCGGAGGTCTTTCTCTGTTATTTAAAGCTGCGACGCGCTCGCTTCGGGAAGTCGGCCAGCTTATTTTGAGCGCGTCATAAAAGCTACAGTTGTCGTTATGCTCTGTAAGTTTTTGCACGCCGACAGAGAAGATCGGAAGAACAAACTCATGATGTTGCGATGGCATCGTGCAGAGCTCTTAACTTTATCTTTAACATATATTAAAACCTCACACGTGAATGCTTTTAAACAAGACGCTCATATCGGTGCCTTCTCTCGGCTGCAATTTCCTCACCGATAATAAAACGTGTTGAGAGTGTTTGCATGCACTTGCTGTATTGCTGTTACTTTGGAGTTTGGAGGTCTGAGAACAAACAGCCAGAAGGATGAGAAACCTGAGATAACTATGAGGCAGAGAAACGTGCAAATGAAAGCATTCGAGACACATTGCTGATAAAAAAAAAAAAACTATTAATAGTAATAACACGAGACACAACAACCAGCCGGTTAAAGCACAAAAAAAAAAAAGAAAAAAAAAAGAGAGACCTCCACGTCCAATACGCGCCGCCGACCTACCTCGCAGAAAGGGCCGAATCAAGGCACTGGAAAAACCCGGAAAGGTGCGAGGTTCAGTGCTGGTTCTGGAAACGAGTGCGACCCTCCGACTCTCCGGCCTTGCGTCGGGGGTGAGGCTTTACGTCTCGTCCCCTCTCCAAGGGCTATATAAGGAATGTAAAACTACACCAAACTATTTCAGCCCAACACCCACATGAGTCACGCAGAGAGACGGATAGAGAGAGAGAGAGAGAGAGAGAGAGAGAAGGAGAGGGTGGGGGGTGGGAGAGTGAGAGAGACAGAAAACCTCAACTCGTACACATTTTCTGGCTCCGGTGAGACCGATGAATAAGCGCAGGGAGGCGTCCAAAAAGACAAGAAGGACGAGGAGAAGAAGGAGAAGGAGGAGGAGGAGAGGAGAGGAGCGAGGGAACATTCCACTCAAGCGAGAGTTACGAGGCGTTTTACATCACCGCATACGAAGTTGAAAAGAGACGTGCTGAGCTCAGGGCCGGTGATGAAACGGATAAACGGTTATAATAAACAACGTGCCGTTTGATTGCACCGGGTTTCCTGCTGTGGGAAAACACTGGCGTTAAGCGCGCGGCGTATTCTTTAAGGTGTAGCTTTCACATTTGACCTTTGATCGAGGTCTAATAAAAAAGTGAAACCTTGCGGGTCGTGAAACAAACAAATTTTAAACTCTATTATTATGTTCCTTTCTTTCGTTTCAAACCGCAGCATTTTTTTTTTTAACAGAGTATAACACCTTTGCAAAAAATTAAAAAAAAAACCTCTCTGGACATTGTGTACTTGGCAAACAGAAGGTGTTGATGTAGGTACATGTTGCTGGTGATAGAGCTGTGGCTCATCGGGGCAGTTCACGGTCACGAAACCCGTACATTACACACAGTTGTTTTAGTAAAGATTGCTAGCTTGGATATTTAAAAAAAAACTTCATGAAAAATTAGAGAGAAGAGCTACAGCTAAACCCCCTGAGGTCCCAGGTTTAGGGTTTGTTTGAAAAATACAGCTTGCAAATGTTCTGAAAACAACATTGAAGTAACGTTATTGCATGTCTGCTTAAAAGAAAAAAAAGGGAATAAAAAATAAAAAAAAGCCCCAAAGCATTCCTTTTCTCTCTGGTAATACACTCACTCCTGATTCGTCATTGTACTTCACAAAAATGGCAAAGTTTCAACAGGAAGTCGTTAACCTAAAAAAAAAAAAAAAGGTTTCAGACAAGCACATCCGAGCTAACCTTAAAAGAAATCCCTTCTTTACAATCTCGTTATAAATAAGACCCGAGACGGTCGTTAACCGTCGTCACCTGGATCTGAAACAATAAATCTACAGTTCCTGATGCAACAGACATGATGCATCTGCGTTTTCAATTCTGAAACCCAAAACCTTCCTCGCGCAGGAAACTCTTCCCTGCCGCTCGTCGCTAGACGAGAGCTTTTAAAGGCGAAGCATCCGTGATCATCTTCTGTCAGACCACAGAAACGCTCTCCGTCCTGCCCGTATTTTCCATTTGTCCTCACCGTCTGCCGTTTCAGTTTAGGTCCTGCCGACGTTTCTCTCATCTCCTTGCAGCATTCTTTTAAGACATGTGTTTTAAAAAGTTCTCTCATTAAAAAGTTCAGATGAGTATCAGAGATCTTTATCTGCTCACTTTGGGGACAAAAGGAATAAATTAACCAAAGAATCATTAAAATAATAATTAGAAGGAGAAACTGCGTACTGGGAATGTCAGCCAGATAAAGCTCACAACTTTTAATTTACACAAATAAAATAAGCAAAGACCCTAAAAACAGGTTTAAGTTCAGGGTTTCGTTCACAGTGGAAAGAAGTATCTGTACTGCTCAGCATTTTCTATACCAGGTTTAGAGACGTATGTCGTCATGACGGAACATGTCTCAAACACGTGTGTGAATGCTGGACAAAACTTTTTTTAAAAATCTAATTAAACCTCACAATCAGTGTAGAACCGGCCTTGATCTAGATTACCAATCACTAAACACCAATGTTTTTAGAGACAGGTCACTAGTCACCATTATTCCCAACAACCAACCAATCACTGAATACCTTTGTTTCAATAACTGATCATTACTCTACTCGATAAACAATCCCTGACCATTGTTAAAATAGGGCTATACATAAAATTTTATTAAATTGGCCATTACTCTACCTAACAACCATCCTCAAAACCATCATTCTACCCAACTACCAATCACCGACAACTACATTAACAATTACAACAACCAATCAGTCAGCCATTACTCTGGCTGACAACCAACCAAACCAAACTGACCATTACTCTAACAACCAATTACTGACCGCTACCCAACCTAACAGCCAATCATTGACCGTTACTCTACCCTACAGCCAATCACTGACCGTTACTCAGTCCAACAGCCAATAACTGACCGTTACTCAGTCCGACAGCCAATCACTCTGACCGTTACTCAACCCGACAGCCAATCACTGACCGTAACTCAACCCGACAGCCAATCACTGACCGTAACTCAACCCGACAGCCAATCACTGACCGTAACTCAACCCGACAGCCA
>JAQMYG010000008.1:23535346-23549306 GCA_030014215.1 Clariallabes teugelsi | reverse complement strand
AATATAAAAAATATAATAAAAAAAAAAATAAATGAAACACTTTGACATTTTGCTGGTGCTTGAGAAACCATTTATCACACGATGTCCTGTGTGCTTTTGCAATTGTCACTCAGGTGACGTGATGATATCATATTGGTTGTTTCCTGGTGATTCCCATCCATAATAATATCATGTGTATCAGAACTCGTACTGTAGTTCAGTTATACTGTTTATACATGTACATGAAGCACAATATCATCATACCTGATGTTGCACTTTCATTTAACCACTGACTATTAAGTGTTTTATTTAAAAAAAAAAATAAATTAAAGCACTTGACATTATATTTGCAAAATTTTATCTGTCTTCGCCTTTTTATTTTAAAATACGATCCGGACCCATGAGTTTTGTGACCCGTTGCACCCGTGTCAGCTTGTGATTTCAATCCCTTCAGGAGTCTAACGGTGGTACAGACGGTTACGCCGCCATCGCGCAGGCTGACGTGCAGCGGCAGGAGCCTGAAAGTTTACGCAAGTGGAGAGAGGAACAGAAGGAACGGCTGGAAGAGTTAGGTATGACCTAATAACACACGGCCCGCCCCGTCCTTGTCCTTATTCTGGTCCACGGCTCTGAATACAAACAAATGCGTCATGTGCAGCAGACGCTGGAGAATTTAACCTTGGAGAGATTTCATAATGCATTAGGATTTGATGTTGTAACTACATTTGGATAAACCTTTCGACAAAGGCACTAAACAAGGTTTAATTTTATGATGTCATTCATTTTATAGATAAACTGATTCTACCTTTTATGCTTTGGACTAGAAAATCTCCTAGTAGCGTTTTTCATCAAGATATATATATTTTTTATTAGTATTCCTTGGAACTATTTCATATATGTAATAAATTGTACTTTGAGCCAATTAATTGGTATCAATTGAGTTGAATAGAAGGTTTTTGTGGGTGTTTTGGTTCTGTAGATTCAGCATCCAAAGAAGCAGAAGTTGAGTGGAAGGAGAAGGCCAAGAAGGAGCTGGAGGACTGGCACGCTCACCAACGGGAGCAAATGGAGAAAAATAAAGTCAACAACAGGTATTCGTCATGGCAGAACACAGCGGCGAAACTTAAGGAATTTGTTCTCTTTCAGCGTGTTTCAACGTTTAGTAACTATGAAGACTTTAGGAGACTTTGACAAGTGATAGTAAGATTAATTTATTTATAAACATAGTCGGATTATAAATTATTAGTTTTTTAGTCTGAGGTATACTTGATTAATGCATGCAAGAAAAGTGACGAATATCCGGTAAGCAGAAACAAGATTACTACATGCACAGGCTAGTTTTAAAAAATTGCAAGGTGGAATTTATTTATTTATTTATTTTTATAAATATCATGTCATTTGAAAAGCAAAAGTGTATATGTAGTATATTAAAACAAAATGGTTTTACTACAAAAAGCACTTCTCATCACCTGCTGCACTGCACACATTGGCATTTTATCAGTCAGCAATTGTATATGGTATTATATGTAAACTTTTTATTTAATTTTTTTATTTTAAACTTCAACCATAGTGTGTTATTCGTTTCTCGACACATTCTATCCATTTCTAGTATGATAACAGGTAACGAAGGACATTTTTAAAATCTGTTATAAGTCAATAGTCAATTAATTATTAATGGAAAAAAAATATTTTATATGCATTTTATTCTTTTTATTAGCGCAGGTTTTATTAAAAAGCTTTTTTTGCAGCACTGTGTCTAGTTATGTGAGACAAATTAATGAAGCACAAATACTTTAACCAAAAGGATTTGAAAAAATTACTACTACTTATAATAATTATTATTATTATTATAAAAATAATGCTGTTAAAAATACTGCTCTTCTTTCACTCTATCTCTCTTTTTTTCTCTCTCTCTCACTCTCTGTCCTCATTCAAAAGAAGGGCTGCTAAAAACAGTACAATGTCCAATACTGTGCGTGGCCTGAACCACTAGTGTTGTAGGCGTATTTGCTGCTGAGAAACATGTTGCAAAACAAACATTATCGGGGTTTTAATCGGTTAAACTCTTAACAGCAATTAATTGATGGATTATTTGTAAGCATCCTGAGTAATCAAACACCCCATTGTCATCATGGACCTCTGAATCCTGAACAAATCTGGTTAGCTAAATGAATGAACCGTTCAAAAAGGGTTCTGGAAGCAAGTCATTTCTGTTAAAACGGGTATTTGTGCTTTGATTGTAACAGCTGTATCCACTTTAACGCGTCGTTTACAGGCGAGCGCAGAGGAGCCGGGCCGACATGGGTTTTGCACGCATGTTGAAAAGCTGGTTAGTCACAATGACGGTTAAACAAAAGGCAAGCTGCAGAGCGCTCCAGGTGATGACGAGCCGTGCTGCTGAACAAAGTCCTGACTCATGAATGTGCCAGGTGTGATTGGGGGAGGGGGGGGGAATACAGGTGGGCGTATGACTTCCAGATTCCAGATTAATTCGAGATATATTCAGTCACGGAAACGTGTTCCATTAGTTCTGGACCTGAAGAAGCCGTAGCGCTCGTTATTTCATCATCGAGCACTTGAGCTCTGAGACAGAAACACAGGTTTGATTTTATGCTTTAACGAGACTAGTGGTTGGAAATGGGAGCGCAGGTTACATCATGTTCTCATCACCTTCTGTATTTTCTTCACAACTGCAGTTCATACAGTAAACAGTAATTTAGTTGTTTACGTAAGATTTATCTGTTTCCCTGAAAACAAGACTGAAAAGCACGGCTGCTGTTTTAGCCAACTAACCTCAGAAATCTCTCATTAATATTTCTCACAACATAACCATTCTCCGCCTTCATTAATGTCTAACTTGTGTAAAATTGTCTCTCTCTCTCTCTCTTTTTCCTTTGCCTTTGTGTTTCTGTTTGTTCCTCTTTTCTCCCTTCGCCCGCTTGCGCATTAGGATCGCTGATAAGGCTTTCTACAAACAACCCAACTCGGATGTGATAGGCTTCGTGTACGTCTCCGGTCACACATCTTTTTGTCCACCGAAGGACAAATCCGCGAAATGACCTCATCACCTCGCCTCGCCCCTCCCCGCCCCGCCCTCTTAATCAAATACACAGCAAGAGACTCAGTCAGCTTTTTTTTTTTTTTTTTGCTTAACTATGCTTGAGAGAAATAATAAAAAGAAATTTGCTAGCGGTGATGTCAGATGTTTCGAAACTAATAAATAATTGGCATAGAATTAAGAAAAATCTGAAAGGTTACTTTAGGTCGCTCGCTAGGCTGAGCATGAGGTCTTCTTGCTGAGTATCTAAAGTTCTCGCTATGTCCTCAAACTGCATGTCTCCTTCAACGTGGTTCATTAATGACTTGAAAATCTGTCATTTGTGGGTTTTTTCATTTATTAGTAGTATTTTTATTTTTTTTTTTACATTTTTTTGTATTAGTGGTGGTGAATTGCATGGCATGTGTTCTGTGTTTAGTTGTGAAAAGATCCTTAATGTGTCCGTCCTGATTATTATATTGTGTGTGTGTGTGTGTGTAGAGCATCAGAGGACGCCTTCCTGAAGGAGTGCGACGACGACAGCCCCGGCACCGAGTGGGAGAAAGTGGCGCGGCTATGCGACTTCAACCCCAAGACGAGCCGCCAAATGAAGGACGTCTCCCGAATGCGCTCGGTCCTCATTTCGCTGAAACAGACGCCGCTGGCTCGCTAAAGGCCTCGTCTCACTTCACTCCGCATCACGTCTCAACCATTCTCTTCTCTTCCCCTCGTCATGTATCTCTCCCTGTCCTGTCCTGTCATTCTCGCACTTTATTTTATCACACACTAAACGTTTTTTTTTTTCTTTCCTGTCCTATCATGTAAGGTGTATGGTGTATTGAAACTTGGTGTTTTGTTTTTTTTTCCTCTTTCTGTTACATATAATCTGTATCAACTGACTGAAAAGCATTGTTTCTGATTCGTTTAAGGGTTTGTTTGTTTTTTTATATCTACAAGAAACAGAACCGTGCCACATGACAAGGCTAGTTGAGGGTCGAATGCAGGAGTGTGAACATCATACCACTGTAGAGCAAAATAATAAAAAAAATAAAAACATAAATCATCCTGACACACGTGAGACTCTGTGTGGACAAAAAGGCAGGACTGATTCCCCGACTGCACTTGAGACGCGTTCAATATATCAGGATTTTGACGAATAACAAATGCAGTACAACCGCCTCAATAGTCAGATGTTCAGTGTTTAGCAAAAGAAACTATTTTATAAGGAACAGGATGCTGAATTTCATAGTATTTAATTTGATTTGCCTTATATTAACACTTATTATATTATTATTATTATTATTAATATTACCGGGCTCTCTGTAGTGCAGTGCTTCCCAAACTGGTCCTCCGGAGACACCCAGAATGATGACAATAATATGATGCGGTGTCTGTTTTTCAGTCTCCACTCGAGCCAACAATTTAAATTGACAAAATCGTCCTACAGATTAGTGATCATTCGTTCAATTCTCACAAGAGGCGACTTTTGATTCCTGAATGGTTCGTTGACTTTTTTTTTTTGTTTTATTTCTCTCTGAGCTAGATCTAGATTTTACACCATGATTGTTGATGTTTAGCTGAAAATGCTATTTTGATCTTACAAATTAAGAAAAGTACTATAAGTACTCTTAGTTTATATGGAAGTAAAAAAAAAACATTTCCATGGAAACATTCCACTTCTTTATGCAATGCGAGTCAGCCTTCTTTTACCAAAAAGAAACGACTCAACGAGTCAACATGCCGACAAACAGACAAAAAGCACTTTTTCGGAGCCGTTAAAAACTCGTGGACCGTCTTGGGCTCTGGTCACCGAAGACCAGTTTGGGGGAAAGAAATGTGCTTTAATTAGATTTACTAAATAGCAGAAAGACACAATCGGAAGATGGTTGTGAATAAACTTTATTGCGCTTTTTAATCGTACGCTTCTGATCAAGCTAAGAATCGAAAATCCACGGCAGAAACGAGACTCGTTTAATTTCCTTTCTTTCCTCCAGTATACTCGTACTGTTGCTCGGAATAGTGCTTACTGCATGTTTAGCAACTTTTCTGAAGGTTGATTATGATGATAATGATAAATGACAGTACTAGACTTTTATTCCATACTTTAATCCGAATGTTTCCAGAGACTAGCTAGCAGTTATATTCAGATAGGTTATACTGTATGTGTTTAGTGGATTATTTATTACTGGTGGTCTTGTTTTATTCCTTTCAGACACACCTCGCGTCCTGTATCAGAACTGTTACCAGGCTTCGCCTTAATTAGTATTCCATCTCCGATATCGTCAGTTAAGCAGATGTAAAAGTGTTACGGCTATTTATATTTCCCAGCTTTGAGGCCTTTTTCTTCAAGATAGATCACTTTTAAAAAATTAGAAATTCACTTGCCTTGCAGAGAACCAGCTCTGTTGTGCTTGTGCGACAGATTGCGGTTTTACCGGCTGCCAAAGACTGTACATCCATGCCTGATTACTCGATAAATTAAAAAAGAACATAGTATAACGGGACGATTTTCCAGACAGTTCTTGGAGATTGGAAAGCACCTTTGCTTTGGGTTAGGTGTGTGTTTTTCTTTTTTTTTTTCTTTCTTTTTTGTCTGGATGGTCATCTCAGGTGTATTTCACGTGGTTAGAGAGTCTTTTAGCCTAACGGTAGGACACGGTAGAGGTTTACGCAAAATTGTAAGGGAATATTTCTGAAAATAAATGCAGTTCTGACATGCACAACTCAATAAAAATAAAAAAAATCAACAAACCGGTTTTCATGGTTAACTGTTTATTCAACTTTTTTTTTTTTTGTTTTAACTATGAGAAACTTTACCATCAAAACATTTTAGCGATAGAAACAAAAAATAAGCTATTTCAAGCATTCATATACAGGTAGTCCCCGACTTATGAATGAGATCAGTTACGGGAGCATGTTCGTAAGTCAGATTTGTTCTTAAGTCCGACAAAGTGAGTCTTTTATGCCTTTGACATGGATATACGATTTAAACCATATCCATACCATAGTTTAATACATTTGACTAAATCTGTCCCCTTTCCCAACACTGCCAACATGTGGCTAAAAACCATAATCGCACCTAAGGAAATGAATCTCGAATGTGAAATGCAACAGTGTTGTCTCTGCGCCTTTAAGTCACAAGGGGAATCCCAGACGCCATTTTGTCTATCATTGTGCTCCCGGACTGATTAATTAAAACCGGTGAGGCCGACTCATTTCTCTAACACCTTCACACATACACTATACCTCACTTCAGACATTTTAAACATTCACTTACACACTGAAAATATTGTATATAAAAGTAAATATTTGTATCTGGTGTCTATTTTTTTTGTACAATACACGTGAACTACTTCTGTGATTGAACTGGAAGTAGAACCGCGGTGCGTTTGTATCTGCGGAAATTTGTACCTCGAATGTCCGTAAGTCTGGGACTACCTGTATCTTAGCAACAGCTTTGTGCTCTCATGTGCAGGAACTCAATTTATATCAAGTCACCCTAGATGTACTCATTAGAGTTTTTTTAGAATTGATCCAAACAGGGTCAAGGTCACATCAAGGTCAAATAGCATCTTTAAAAGAGTTTTATGAATAAATAACAAAAAATATTAGACGTGGTTCTAATTGCAATCTGGACCTGAAGAACCTTTACACCCTAAGTGTGACTGGATTGGTCCAAGGAAACATCCGAGCTTTTGTGAGATTTGTTGCTTTATTGGGTCATACCGAATTTGCACAGCTTTGAGAAAATCTCATTTGAAATATCACTTCTTAGATGTGTAACAAAATTATAGCTAGTACAGATATGTTGAAAACTGACTCCAAAATTGATTATAATACAATTCTTTCATTTATATATGATTGAGGTGGCAATATGTTGTAATTCCTCTGTAATCCTACAGGTGGTGCACTTTTACATTATTCACACATTTTCAGGAAGCAAAGCATCCTGTGCGGTGGGAGCGAATTGATGTCTGTTTAGAATCGTAACAAAAAGTAAAAAAAAAAAAGAAGAAGAATATCGAATCGTGACATTTACAGAATCGCTACAGAGAGTGATAATATTGTATCAGCTGCTCCCTGGTGATTCCTGTACCTTATAGGTAGTCTTAGTCTCGCAGGCTTAATATCACATCTCCAGTGCAAAACTAAACTAATTTAGTTCACTTTATATATAATCAGACACTCTGTCTGGAATCTTAAACAGAAAAATAGATAAAGCTGTAAAATTGTATAACATATAGAAAGAAAAATAGGCGAAAAACTTTTTACGTCTATCCACACTCTCTCAGCACTCAGCCATAATACACAGGCTTCAACCAGAGCCGACTGAAAAACACTTGTTTAAAAGATTAAATCAGTCAGTTGCGGTCGCTCATGTGAGGAAAATCTGTGGGCGGATTCCAACTCCGAAGCCCTCGTGTTACTGTTTGGGTTTCATTGCCGCTGCGGCGACGCCCACGATGATGGCGACGACGGTGAACCCTTGGGCGAAGATCCGAGTGCGCATGAGCAACTGGGACTGGCGGGTCTTCCCCTGTTTAAAGGCACGGAGACCGTACATCAGTGCTCCCGCGGTGCCCAGGCAACCTGAAGGGCAGGAAACAACACGCTAATTAAATACATACATACATATACAAAGCATACAAGTCTGATCCTTTATCCTTTTTTGGTCGTGTCCTTATTCAAATTATTCAAGTAAACACTTCTGAGATGAATCCCAAGGTGATTTGTTGCATGCTGAACAAAGGAACACACTATACGCTGGTGGAGTAAATCATGAGAGATCCAAAAATACATAAAACCAGCAGGACATCATCAGTTCGGCACATCTGGATCTGGAGATTTCTGCACCTTCTCTCCTCTTTGTTAGATCAAGCAGAGCCGTGTTGTTGAACCGATCTAGCATGATCAGACTCGTCGTCCTGTTAGAAGGTGTTCCTCTGTCCCAGTCACGAATCTGTTCAAAATTACTTTATCTTGGCCTCCGAGTGGCGCAGTGGTAAAGTGCTGGCCCCATCATCCAGAGATTGCTGGTTCGGTTCCCGGGTGATGCTGTAACCTCTCACAGCCGGAGGTCTAGAGAGAGCTGACTGGCCGAGCGCTCCCACATTAATCACGGCTCTACAGCCAATCAGGGGCGTCTGTGAGCTCGCGCACGCGGAAGGAGCGGATAGCGCTGTCCTCCGAGTGTGTTATGCCGCCCCTAGTGGTGCGTGAGCGAGCAGTTCGAAAAGATGCGGTCGGCTGGCGTCACGTGGTTCAGCCTCCCGGCTGAGTGGTAGTAGTAGCCTTAATGTGGGAGCCCCCTAGTGACGGGGAGGAATTTGACACGACTAAATTAGGGAGAAAAATCGGGGAAAAAATCCCAAAAAACATTTTTTCAAATAAAAAAATTATTACTTTATATCATCATCATTTACTTCCGTACAGTTAAAAAACTAAATGCTTCATATCGGTACAATTGACTACAATTGACAAAGGATTGACTGTTTCTTGCTTCGCAGTAATGGCTTTCCTCTGGCCACCAGTTTCATTCAGGTTAAGGATGTCTCATCAATAGCTCATGATTATATAATAAGAAATAATATAATCAATACCAGAAGCTATTTTTGGTAATTTCAAACACTTTATACAGTCTCAGACTGTAACACTACACAAAGTCGCTGAATATTTTATGTAAGGACCTGAAGTCGTCCATGTTAAACACCTCAGACTTGTGTTTGGGGTTTGAAAGACCGTTTTCCTGATTTTAAACTGTCATTTCCTGTTTAGGATTGCTTGCTAGTGGGAGTCTTGTCCACATCAATAAATCCCTCTGGGTGAAACAGGAAAGGAAGCAAATGTTTAGGAACAATCTGTTCCCTCTTGTGAGCGTTCAGCTCTTTGCAGTGCATTCATCTCATTTTATACTGTTAGTGTTTGATCTGTTAAGCCTGAAATAAACCTTAAACACAGTCAGTCAAAAAAAATAATTATTCAGGAAAAGAAAAATAGTATGATGTATTTATATGAATAATATTATTATCATAATATACCAATCTATAACATATAGCAATAGATTTAGTATTAAAATACATATACACTGTACTTGAAGATATACTACGCGTGTTACCAGAAGATTCCAGCAGGGGGCGCGCTGGAGAATTAAATTAGACAGATTTACATGAAGAAAACAAACAAACTTGTGAACATAGCACCGGTGCAAATGTTTTCCTAATTATGAAAGTCATTATAGTGTCATGCGTACATTATATTTCATATTGCAAAAATAATGTAATTTAAATGGCTACACTCAGTAAACACCATGTAATGATCCAAATACTGCAATGTTATTTTTTAGAAACACAGAGGTCACAGTTTAGCCACAGACTTAAACAGCGTCTCAGGAAGGACAAAAAAAAAACATCAGAGCACCGCTTTAACCAAAACCAGACCTCTGAGGTAAACTTTATTAAAGTGTTATTAACACTAACAGCAGCTCGGAGTGTTTATTAAACTACAACTCGTTGTTTTGTTTTGTTTTGTTTGTAACTCACCGATGGGGACAAAGGGGTTTTCCTTGGTTTTCCGGATGAATTTGTCTCTGAAACCCTCCTCTCTGGGCCGCGGGAGAGGACTGAAGCCGTCTATAACCGGCGGCTCGGACAGGTCGAAAGCAGCGGCGACAGACGGGGAGCTGTCTCGCGCTGAGGCTCGTCCTACAGACCCGGGCGCTGCCGCCATGTTGGACCATCTGATACGGTGCACCTGCGTGTCTGTACTGCGCATGCGTGAAAGTGTCGCGCGTGCGCCGTAGCTATGAGACGTGAGCGACGCGGTTTGATTACGCAACATGAAACAAACAAACAAACAAATACAGAAAACAGTTCGGAAAGAATACAGAAAACTGCTGATCAGATATGCTTGCTTTTATTCAAAGTTACTTTCCTGGGTTTTGTTTTTCTTTTAAAAACATACTTTTTTTGACTACAAGAAGGAGGAGGAGGATAAATATTTTAGAATAAATGTAATTTTTATTCATAAATTTAATAGTATACCCTAATTTATTGCCTTAAATATTACTATATAAGATATTTAGAATTCATCAAGTTTACAAAAAAAACTTCTTTTTTTTTAAATCATTTTTTTATTTAAAGAATTTCACATTTTTTGAATTTTACATATATACTGTATAAATTTACCTGTATGACTCATATCAAGGAAATACAGGGGAAAATATTTCTACTTCTGATGCTCCCTTTCAGTGTTATTATTATTTGTTTGTTTGTTTGGTTTCCCAGTGTGTTATTTATTTATTTATCTTCTGTGTTTTGCTATCTACCACTTCTTTTATCCTCCCTGACTCTGTTAAAACTAAATAAATAACAAAGAAAGAAAGGAGAGAAACCAATTTTGCCAGTTAATAAACATCTCTACTGTCTTTGAATTATGAGATCGGGACATAATTTATATATACTTTATATATTTATATGTACTTATTCATAATTATACAATACCAAGTCACAGTTGTTAAAAATAATTATGATCTGAAAACAATAACTAACTGTCCAAACAACAAGGCCATGGTGGCTAAAAGAAGCAGTAGATAACAAAATACTGAATAACAGCACTAACAATCATTAGTACAAGATACAGCCACCAGTAGCCTGTGCATAATAACTTGTTAGCTAACTCAAAACTAGTTAGACAAGGGAAAATGTCTCTTTCCTGTGGGTCCCAACCCATTCGTGCATCCAGGAAAAATGAGAGAGCGGGTGAGCTGGACATAGAAGCAACCAAAAAAGTGGATGTTGAGGTCAATATCGAATTATGAAAGTCAGAGGGGAAACATATAGTGTGGAGAAAGGCAAAATAACAATGGCAACAAGAAGTGGGTATGAACCAAAAGTGAGACATTTGCATTCAATACAGGACAAAGTAGATGTGAGAAGAAAACTCGAAAAGGATGTATTAATTAACAGACTACGTATTGGACACAGCAACCTTAATAACACTCTGTTTATGGTAGATAAAAACCCGGTGGGTCTCTGTGAAGTATGCTCCAAAAAAATATGATGTCACACCTCCAAGAACTGGGGAGAGTAGAAGGCATTGTTAAAAGATGTTTAGGATGGGAGTCTCTAATCAGGCAAAGAGAAATTTAATGTTGTTTTTGAGGAAGACTGGACTGTGATGCAAACTACAGAACTCCAACTAGATGAGTGGTACTGAGAGGAAACGTGTCAAGAAGAAAGAGTGTGTGGAATTAAAGTTAGCATCCCTTCCTGATCAGTGGAGCTGTGCCAACATATTTAGCCTCTCCTGCATAGAATTTATTTGCAGATACAGTAATGAATAAACACACTACTGCCACCTATCGGTCGCACTCATAAGCGAGTCCCAATTTTAAGAAACTGCGTCACAATTATACGTCATAACAAGCCTTTCCATCCATAATTATGACGAGTATTAGTAGTAGATTTCTTTTTTTGTTGTTGTTGTTCTACGGCGAATTAATTATATTATAACATAATTATATAATAACAGAAATATTTCGTGTTATAACATGAAGATAATACGATTTTATCTGCTTTGTGATAAAGTCCGTCTCGCGCTCCCTCCAGTACAACAGGCGGCAGGCGCGAGGACGCTCCGCTCGCGCGTGACGTATGACGTGTCCCAGGACGTCGCCTTGGCTTAAACGTCATCACGTTGTGTTCGAAGGGGATTGGTGAGGAGGTAAGATGGCGGCGCCAGAGGAGCAAGAATTATCTCAGGCTCAGACTGAGAAACTCCTCCAGTTTCAGGTGAGCGTCCCGGGTTCATTTTGCCGTCTGAGCATTAAAGCGAACCAGTGAATGGGTTATCGTTAAAATGGAGTTCGGTTTTTGGGCAAAAACGCGTTTTGTATCCGGCTAATGTTAGCTAAATGAGCTAGCCAGTCTCCGTTAGCGTAGATTAGCTTATCTTACCTTCACTCAGCGTTTTACTTCATTCTCATTAGTTTCTTTTTGTTTTTTGGTATTTGTTTCAATTGTAATTGGGAATATATAACGCAGACCAAACTCAAAAACAACCAGGTATTCTGATTGGCTGAAACAAATGTTCGTTCCCAGCTGTCAGTTAGTTTCAACTTTGTTAGCTAGCTTTGTGCTAGTTGGCTCGGTGAGTTCCTCAGGCACGCGACAGTTCATGTCATCCTGTCAGGATACACAGCGCCTAAATAAACCTGATTTATATTTCAAACTGATGAATAATATCCACTATTAAGGTAAATCTTGCCCTTTGTGGCTATTTCACTTGCTAACAATAATGACAGAACGACTAATTCTCGTTTAAATCCGTTGAATTGATGATTGTGACGATGACAGCTCAGAGGAATCGACCTCAGAACCTTCTGGTAAACAGTGTCCAACTTTAAAAGCACTGTAAAGAAAATAAATAAATGTTTTTGTTTTTTCACTTAGTTGAAAGTGTACACATTTTCCTTATATAATTTTCTTCCAAAAACGTCTATATAGTCTGTGTGACACAGACTATATAGACGTTTTTGGAAGTGTCCACAAACTTTTGTCTACATAATGTAATTCTGAAATAAATATATTTTTTTATATTTAATAAAGTTTGTGGACACTTGACCATTGCACCTGTATGTTAGAATTTTTCTTGACAAAACACACTTTATTGGCTTTGTGTGCCCTAAGAGTGCCATTGATGGAACTTGGGGGTTCCAAAACATTTTTAGCAAGGTCCAAGGTGACTAATTAATCGGCTCTTGGTAATGATCTTGGACGTGAATAAACTCAAATCCGTAGAATCTAGCGGAAAAAAGAGTGGAGTTTATAGTAAGAGCAAATGGAAAATGCATGTGCATGTATGATTGGTTAAGTGTTCCTAAACTTTTGGCCACATCCAACTAGCAACCTCTGTAATCCAACTAGGGACCGTGGGGGCCAATGGTGACCATTGTATTTATTCCCGTTTTGTGCGATCGTGATAGGTCCTCCGGTCTTTTGGCCACGTGGTTTGTCTTAATCCTAAAAGACGATATGCTTGGTTGAATTCAGTGTGCAAGCTGAGCAGCACGGTAGCTTCACAAGCTCAAATTACTTTCTGTTGATATTTTTTTACCTCTTCCTTCTTTTTCTTTTCCTCACTCTCGTATCCATCCTATTCATATGGGTTCGCTACCAAGAGTGACAGAACGACTCATTCTCATTTAAATGCTTGCATTGAATTGATATTTGTGACGCTGACATCTCAGAGTAATCGACCTCACAAAATTGTGGTAAACTGTGTCCAACTTTAAAAGCACTGAACTGTAGTATAGAAATAAATGTAAAGTGTACACATTTTCCTTACATTATTATCTTAAAAATACATATATATTCAGAAACTTATTATTTATTAAAAATTAAAAAAAAAAACACACACACAGTACAGCGGAAACTTATCAAGCAAATTTAATTCGCTCTTAAGGCAAAAATTTGTATTGTGAATCACAGAAAATAATGTAAATGCCGGAAATCCGTTCCAGACATCCTAGAATATTACCAGTATCACCAATTTCCAACATCATAAATGTTTTTGCATATAAAACCCAGAAAAGATATGTAAACAAAGTAAAATATTAAATAAATAGACATTAATTCTCCCTTAAAGTGCACCTAATATGCTTTTTCAAATATGATCTTTCATGCAGTGTAATGTAGCTGTATGTGAACATAAACTATCTGCAAAGTTGTGACGCCAACAGTGCACGATAAATGAAGTTTTTTTCACATTCACGTAAACGAGTCGTTAGCAATTCTAATCTTTCTATGTTACGGATCCACGTCACTACGTAACATATTTGCATAATGTCCGACCCACGTTCTACGTCGCAAACAACTTGCCCGCCATCTTACAATTAACGTTACCACACTCTTGTTAACATATGACACTTACCACTGAGAAACGTCC
>JAQMYG010000008.1:23518246-23533732 GCA_030014215.1 Clariallabes teugelsi | reverse complement strand
AAAACATTTTGTATTTTGTTATTACTTGAAAACATCTTGTTATTATTAGAAAGGAATCTTGATATTACAAGAAAAACATCTCATTATTGAAAAAAAATCATAGTATTACAAAAAAAGCACCTTAATTGAAAACATTGTTTTATTAATAGAAAGCATCTTGTCTTTGCGAGAAAAAAAAAAGCTTGTTTCGTACTGCAAGAAAACATATTTGTAATGCTAGAAAACATCTTGTTATTGCAATAAAACACCTGGTTAGTATTTTACAAAATCTTGTTTTTGCAAGAAAACATCTTGTTTTAAGAGAAAGATGTCAAGTAATTAATAGAAAACATTTTGTTATTACAAGAAAACGTCAAGTTATTACAAAAATACATCTTGTTGTTAACAGAAAACATTTTATCTCATGAAAACATTTCATTATTACAAGACAAGGTCTTTTTATTACATGAAAAGGATCTTGTTATTACTAAAAAAAAAACATCTTGTTATTACAGATATACATTTTGTTCTTACAAGGAAAACATATGTTATTAGTAGAACACAATATGGTATTACTAGAAAACATTTATTTAAGCATTTAATTATTACAAGACAAGATCTTGTTTTTATATGAAAAGTTATACTTTCATATACTTTTGTTATTACAAAAAAATTGAGTTATTACAAGAAATGCATCTTAAATATATTGTGTTATTACAAGATAACCATTTTGTTGTTATAAGGAAACATCTTATTACATTATTAGGAGAAGACAGGATAACATTTTGTTATGTTGAGAAAACATGAAACCAGTATCTTGCTATAACTAGAAAACATTTTATTTCATGAAACCATCTCATTATTACAAGACAGTCTCTTGTTATTACTAAAAAACAACTTGTTATTACAAAAAAAAAAACTTTGTTCTTACAATCTAACTGTTTTGTCATTACATCTGTTTTGAACACAACATGATATGACTTGAAATCATTTGGTTATTTTGTGAAAACATGAAAACGATATTTTGTTTACATGAAAAACATCTTGTTATTTGAAAGACTCATTTTGTTATTACAGGATAAACATTTCGTTATTACTTATTAATATTAAAACACAACATGATATTAATAGGAAACATTTTGTTATCTTGTGAAAACATGAAAACAGCATCTTGCTTAGACATGAAAAACATCTCGTTATTACAAAAAGTAATGCAATTATTACACGGAAAGCATCTTGTTATACAGTAGTTCATGTGTTACAAGATAACCATTTTGTTCTTACGAGGACAGCATGTTTTTACAGGGTATCACTAGAGAACATTTTGTTACTACAAAAGCTGATGTAGTTATTACCATAAAGGCATCTTCTTGTTAATAGTTGTGGGATGAAAACGTGTCACTAATTGTGAGAGAACACGTCGTTATTACGTGGAGAAAACATTTGCACACAACAAACACACAAACATTTTGTCACTATGAGAAACATTTTGTTTTTATGAGAGAGAGAAAAGAAGAAGAATATGAATACAGTTAGTTTGGTTTGTTACAAAACGAGCATCGTGTTAGTTTTTTTTGTAACCACAGGAACGACATGCTGATGCTGATTCTTTGCTCGGCTGTAATAACTTTCTGTCTTGTTCTTACTCCGGGAGCGAGTTAAAGCCCTGACACACACACACACACACACACACACACACAGCCCCGGTGTAGATGAAGTCGGAGGTGCACAGACTCTCTCTCTCTCTCTCTCTCCGCTCCAGCAGCGGGCCAATGACCGGCGCGCCTCCTCCTCCTCCTCCTCCTCTTTCTTTCTCCGCGTGCGTTCGGTAAGCGCGCGCGCGCGCGCACTCGCGGAGGCGGGGAGGGGTGTGTGTGTGTGGGGGGGAGTGTAGGGAACGGGGGGGGGGGTTGGTTGTCAGTGAAGTGTAGAAGCGCCGGGAGAGCGCGAGCGAGCGAGAGCGAGAGAGAGAACGCGCGCGGCGTGTCGGAGTGCGTTTCCACGTGCGCTGCTGCGCGGATGCTGAAATCGTGGCTGCGCGCGTGTGTGTGTGTGTTTGTTTGTGTTTGTGTGTGTGTGTATGTGTATGTGAACAACAAGCAGCAGCTTGAGCTTCAGCAGCGTTAAGGCTTTAAGGCTCCAGGCACCAGGCATGTCCAATCCCGCTCACGACCCGTTCTACGCCTCTCCGTTCGGGCCCTTCTACCGGAGGCACGCGCCGTACGCGGTGCAGCCCGAGTACCGGATCTACGAGCTGAACAAGCGGCTGCAGGCCCGGACTGAGGTGAGAGCTCCTCTCGCAGTGTGTGTTGTTGTTATTGTTATTATTGTCATTATTGTTTATTTTTGGGCGTCTTGAAAGTTGCCCGAGCGCGCGCGCGCGCGCGTGCGGGCGCACGGTAACACCGGCGTGTGTGTGTGTGTGTGTGTGTGTGTGTGTGTGTGTGTGTGTGTGTGTGTGTGTGTGTATATATGCCACTAACTCTTTACACAAGGGCAGCTCAGCAGCAAGCGGAAACACAGCACAGCTGCCAGATGTTGATCTCGTTGGCTGCTCTCCGGTTGTTCATTCTGAGAAACACTGGTTATTCACGCTTGTTATTCATTTCTCTCTTTTCTTTTCTTTTTTTTCCAGGCTGCAGTACAAGACAGACTAAATGAGCAGGAAGGAGTCCCGAGCGTGTTCAACCCGCCACCCGCCAGGCCCTTACAGGTCAACACAGGAGACCACAGAGTGTATAGCTATATCGTCTCAAGGCCTCAGCCTAGAGTGAGTGCTTCTCACGTTCGTCCCTGCTCTTCATATCACTCTGAAAATGATTATGTAACATTTTCTCTTTTCTCTTTTTTTTTCTTTTCAGGGTTTATTAGGTTGGAGTTACTATTTGATAATGCTCCCGTTCAGGTTTACATATTACACACTTATGGACATATTCAGGTAATAACACATTAATAAACTGATAAATACAATTATATGATTAGGGGTGATGATGTTGATCTATGAGCTCATATACACTGTATTGCCAAAAGTATTTGCTCGGCGCCTTCACATGCGCATGAACTTGAGTAACATCCAATTCTTAATCCAAAGGGTTTAATATGACGTTGGCCCACATCAGAAATGCAACTCCTCTGAGAAGGCTTTGCACAAGGTTTAGGAGTGTGTGTTTTTGGAAATTTTTGACGGCCTGGCTCGTTTAATTCAAAGGTGTTCTGTCAGGTTGAGGTCAGGACTGTCAAGGCCAGGTCAAGTTCTTCCACAACAAAGTCGCTCGTTCGTGTCTTTATGGATCTTGCTTTGTGCACTGGTGCGCTGTCGGTTGGAACTTTTGGGGGGTGGGGGGGGTCTCAGGAGTTGGGCTCGGCCCCTTAGTTCCAGTGAAGTGAACTCTTAATGCTTCAGCAAAAGATTTAAAGCTGTTATCGCTGCATAGGGGGTGGAGCCAACATCATATGAAATCCTATGGATTAAAAATTGGAAGTTCATATACATGCGAAGGCAGGTGAATAAATACTTATAGCAATATGGTGTATTTTCTCCAAGTGTTTTGTGCTTCTAAGCTTCTCAGTTTATATGGAGTTTTTCAAAAACCTAAATTCAGAAGATCTTGATTCATAAGTTCAGTTGTAGTTAACCGCAAATCATTTTTGGGTTGAAATTACAAATAACAATTAACGAAAATGAATCCCTGCGTTGTCAGGATTTGTGATTTTCTGAAACCTCATACAGCGATAATTGTTATTTGGCTACAGAGTTTAAATTTTTATTAGTTTTAGGTTTGATTCAGAACACACAGACATCCCGTTCATGTAAAGAACTACGTATTGTGTGAATAACTACATCCCTTGGCGTTTCATAGTTTGGAATTCAGGTTTGTCTCGTCTCTGTACTCAGGTTTGCCCTGAGATTTATTAGGCCGGATCCACGGGGTCGCGTCACGGATCCCGTCGGAGACGTTGTGTCCTTTATGCATAGTTTTGAGGAAAAATACGGAAGGTCGCATCCTGTTTTATACCAGGGAACGTATAGTCAGGTAGGCAAACCCTAAGTCACATAGTATCATGGAAAGAGCACTTCAATATAAGACTGTATATGAAGATATTATTGCATCTTTCAGGCTCTGAATGATGCCAAGCGGGAACTCCGCTACCTGTTAGTTTATCTTCATGGTGAAGACCACCAGGACACTGACGAATTCTGCAGGTTTGAACTCGGTTTACTGAAGTGTCCATTTATTTGCTCGATTTATATACACACTGTGTGAATCCACGTTGTTTATTTTCCTTTCAATTTTTAGAAACACTTTATGCAGTGAAGAGGTAGTGACCTTCGTCAACACGCGGATGCTGTTCTGGGCGTGCTCGACTAGCAGGGCTGAAGGATACAGAGGTAAATTAATCTCATTTGAACACGTTTTTCAGTTTACAGTAATCTATATGCAGACGATGTGTTTACCCATGGTCTGTCATGACTGTCCTCAGTGTCTCAGGCGTTACGGGAGAACACGTATCCATTCCTGGCCATGATCATGCTGAAGGATCGCAAGATGACGGTCGTGGGAAGGCTGGAGGGAGTGATCCAGCCCGAGGATCTCATCAACCAGCTCAACTTCATCATGGAGGCCAACCAGACGTACCTGATGTCCGAACGGCTCGAAAGGTAACAGGGAAATAAACGTATTTCTTTTAGTACATAAATGTTAGATGTGCAGACCTCCAAAGTCTAAAAAAAATAATTAAAAAAAAACGTATCTCGAATCTTTCAGAGAAGAGAGGAACCAGACGCAGGTGCTGCGGCAGCAGCAGGACGAGGCGTACCAGGCCTCTCTGCTTGCCGATCAGGAGAAGGACCGCAAAAAGAAGGAGGAGCAGGAACAAAGACGGCAAGAGGAAGAGGCGGCGCGTCAGACACGCCTAGCCGAAGAGAGGAGGCAGAGGGTCAGAACCTGCTTTTAATCTACACCTCTTCTGCTCATGAGACGCTTCTCGTTTCTAAATATGTGCCTCGTCATTTTCTTTTGTTGAAAACGTGCAACACGAGGAAATGCATTTATCAAACAAGACGCTTTGTGTTGGTAGTTTAGTATTGTAGCCCTTTTTAATATCTTTTTGGGGAAAGAATTATTATATTATTAGTGTAAGCTTGTTGCATTTCAGTATACAGGTAGTCCCCGACTTAAGAAAATTGAAGATATACGAATTTCCACAGGTATAAATAGACCTTCTAGTTTAATCACAGAAGTGGCTCATGTGTATTGTACAACAACAGCAAAAAGACACTGCTGTGCACTGGATACCGATGCGGGAGAAATTATTTGGCCTCACCAGTTTTTAATGAATCAGTCCAGGAGCACGGTGATAGAAAATGTCTGTTCTTTTCACAGTTTTTTTTTTTTTTTTTTTTTGGAGTTCACAATCCAATACAGTGGAAAACAGCTCTATGACAAAATAGTGTCCGGGATTCCCTTTGCGATTCAAAGGTGCAGAGACAACATTTCACTGTGAGACATCATTTTAGTACGCGCAGTTACAGTGTGGGGAAAGGGGACAGAGATTTAGTCAAGTGGATTTACATTGTATATTCGTGTCGAAGCCGTACAAGATGCACTTTGACTGACTTAAGGACAAATCGGACTTACGAACGTGCTCCCGGAACAGAATTTGCTTATAAGTCGGGGACTACCTGTAAAATAAAAATGAAGGCATACTTCCTTCAAGATGATTTGTGATCAGAGTGTTTTAAAATGCACTTGATTTTAAGTGGACATCGATTTCTATAAAACTGTGCTCTGGGACTGAACTGATGGGGTACATGATATTGTGTACATGGTTACTGACTATACAGTGTATTCTGACCAGCCACTCGTTCTTAAGATAAATCTTGGCACTGACGTCCTAATCACTATTAGTGTATCTGTGTGTCTAACAGTGCAGGAGCAATTAAGTTATTTGTATGTATGTTTGGTGTGTGTGTGTTCAGACACTCGTCGAAGAAAAGGAGCGCAAGTCCAAGTGTCTTCCCCCCGAGCCGCCACAGGCTGACCCAGACTGCCTGGAAATCATGTTCAAGCTGCCTAACGACACCCGCGTAAAACGGCGCTTCCTCTTCTCCCAGTCTCTGGCGGTAAAGCACATAAACTCGTACACACACAAACACACACAACCCAACTTGTGAACTAGCATGAGGATGTGTTTTTAAAAAATAGTTAATTTTGTTTTTTTCCCGTTCTTCCTTCTTAGGTAATCCACGACTTTGTGTTTTCCTTGAAAGAGTCACCGGAGAAATTCCAGATCGCGACGAACTTCCCGCGCCGCGTGCTGCCGTGTTTGCCCACGGAGGAGCAGCCGAACCCTCCGACACTAAAGGAAGCCGGTCTGAGCCGCTCCGAGGTTCTCTTCGTGCAGGACCTCACAGACGATTGACATTCAGCCCAAAACAAACAAAAACAAACAAAAAAAACCCCTCCGCTTCTTCCTCACACGTACACGATTGCACACGGCCCCCCCGTTCTGTCCGGCTCTGTGACAACGGCCACCGCGTGCAAGGGATCGCCGAATCTCCCTTTTGAATAAACATGGATCTGCCCCACCCTCCTGACGGGTAACGCTGGAAGGTGAACAGCCTTGTTTGTTGTAAATATGACCTAGATATTTAAAGACAAGCGTGATCCATCATAATAGCCCAGTTGTTTGTTTTTCATTTAGTTTTAAAGCAAACCGAAGTCGATCAGCTTAACACGACACAATGACCATAACGAGGGTGTTAAGATGGGAGGGGGAGGGGGGGGGCCACAGGTTTTCCTCTGTGGCCGTGTACGTTATTAGTAGTAAAGTCTGCCCATAGTGTGCCTGTGGTCATTCATAAACGCCTCGCGTCTTTTCATCCTGAACGGGCTGCTCATGTAAAGATGTAATTTTCCTATTCTAAATTAAACATTTTAAAACCGATGTTGTTGTCGTTTGCCTTCTGTTAATGTTCTCACGCTAACCTTTTTAAGCCATGTTGTTTTTTTTTGTTGTTTTTTTTTTCATTTTGTAGGTTTGTGCAGGAGGAAAAATAAAAATTATACCAAATCACGGGTTAAGTCATTTACTTCAGCGCATCATTATTTAATACAAAAATGCTATGATCCTGTTTTGGGTTTAACAAACGGCGTTCATCAAGAGATGATGGGGATCCAGTTCAACACTGTGGTCTGACTCAGCAGACAGAAGTGTGCTCGCGCTTCATTTCTAATAGCCATTACATATATAAAAACTCTGGGTGTAGTCTGTATTATTATTATTATTATAAAGATCAAGCTTGATGTGCTTGTCCTGCAGAAATGAGAACGTGTGTGTGTGTAAGAAAGCTTCAGACAGATAACCGTGATATAATGGTAAACCAGCTGTATTGTGATCTGTTTTAAAGCATGGATGTACTTAAGCCTGCGTAGTATTGGTATACATCATACATTTATTAGTGAACAACCCTCTCAAATCAGCCACAACAATTAAAAAAAATATGATTGCACTACTCGGTAAAGCAGAACTAGCAACTTTTTCATTTAAAAAAAGTACAAATCTTAAAAATTTCAATCAGTATACAGACGTGTATATAATAATACACTATACCTAGTTATATGTTAAATGCTACAAACAATATGATTCAAATGGAATGAAAATTATAGCATTAAGAACCATTTCCTATATATAATATATATATTAGCTTTTTTATTTTTTGCTGTTTTTTTTTCTTTCTTCCAAATACAAACATGGCAAAAATGAGGTAACTGTAAATGTGCAAGTACCAAAGCAAAAAAACAAAAAAAAAACCTAACACAGAACAGGTGTGGCCCTGTTGTTGGCCCTGGGGCGGCGGTGGTGGTGATCGATTTGGGAGGGACGGGGTCACCGGGGTAGCCACGGTGCCCCTCCCCCCCTACAGGCCAGGGCGAGTATTAGAACAAGTAAACAATCCACGAGCCCACAGCGAGAAAAGGAAAAGAAAAAAAAAACATATTGGTAAACAATCAGTGGCATCTACGGAGCAATCAACAAATCACAAGTCCTAAAGAGTCGGAGCTGCTTATTGGAACACAACTGCACCACACAAGCTGTGAGATTATTTATTAATCAGGTCACAGAAAGACTACAAGATTCTATGTATTTTTTTTTTTTATGTGTATGTGTATTTTTTTTCTTTTCAGTACAGGTAACACTGAGGTTCAAGGAATCAGATTATTGTGAAAATTTGCTTATAAATCTAAATAAGAGTACAGTATATAAACAGCCGTCACGTCCCCCTCGGGTCTTATCCCTCCGGCCCGTATCATCCACCCACCCAGGAAAAAAAAAGCTAAAATGCTTATGTGTATGGCAGCTGAATTCTTTTTTTTTTTTTTATAGTTTTTTTTTTCCTTTAAACCATAACATTTACAGATAGTGCTTGTTTAAGGTAAAAGACCATATGGCAGGTACATATTAAGTTTTGGTGAGAGCAAGACGAACGTTTTTAAGTCCCCTTTAATACACGCTTTTTAGATTTTAAGGCAGATGCACTCTGATGTGATCGCGCGGGCAGTAAAATACGATACTACGTGGCGAGGACGGCGCTACCGATGGCGCCATCCCGCGCTTAACAGTTAAAAGAGATTCTCAGTCAAAAAAAAAACTTTTTTTTTTTTCATTTTAAATTAAAAACCCGTCGAACGTTGCTAACTGAGCGTTTCCGGGGCAACTACTAGCACGGCATGCTATAAAGAGTACGTGAGAGTCATAAGTCATAGCACACACACACTATTGCATTCCTGTAAATGTGAATGGAGCGACAGACATCTAGCACCGTTTCACTATATGGCTTTCAGTGATCGAGTTTTTCCAGGCAAAGTTTCAGTCGCTGAGGCAACAGCAGAAGCACGAATGTGTCAGCATCGAGAGCCAAAAGAATTGCGGAACTTCGCCGTCTACAACCAAGCCAAGCGCGTTGCTAATCGTGTGATCGGCTTTAGCGTTTGTTTATTATGTAATTTCATTTTCTTTTTTTTTTCCTCGTAAAAAGTCTCGCTCGGTTCTGTGCAGTACGACGCATGGCAGTTTTCAGCTGAGCCGGAAAATCCCCGGAACCGGAAGCCAAAAAAAATGTTTATTTTTTTCTCCTGAAAAAAAAAACAAACAAAAAAACAAACGAAGGATTAAACCAGCCGGGATCTGGTTAAGACACGCATGCATACTGTGCACGATTAAATAGTCGCCCACACATGTCTATATATTCCACTGAAATTAAAAATACATTTTTCCCCCTCCCCACCCCATGCAAAAACACTGTTTAATATCCGGAAGAGTGGTCTAGGTAGGATAACGCGCTCGGCCGTCTCTTTTCTTCTTTTAAATGTAATTTTACAAAAAATTGTTTTTTTTTTCCTCCTTGAACAGGATCACGAGTTCTACGTACGAATAAAAAAAACACAGACATGTCTGAGTAACACTCGGATGATTGACATGTTGCCTATTGTCGGTTTTTTGTTTTTCTTCGCATGCCGTTCTTGAACACTTGCGACGATAAATACTGTTAAAAAGGATTACGGGTAAAATATGCGCGGCCTGAGGAAAACTGAGAAACGTTCGGATCCGCCCCCTTTCCGCCTGTTTTCCTTTTATTTGAAGTTAACTGAGAGGCCCTGAGAGTTTTCTTTCTTTCTTTTTTTTTTGTTTTCTTCTTCATCTTCTTAAAATATACGTCAGTGAACGGATATGTATACATGTTAATATCAAAAGTGTGGTTTAAATTCATCACAATGGCTTGTGTATGTTGTTTTTTTATTTTATTTTTTTCTCCATTTATTCTCACCTGGCGAGTTAGCGTCGGTTCAGACTCGCATGCTAAAATCACGGCGACGTCCCTCAAAGCGAGTCAGATTAGAACTACTACTCGGTGTACACAAGGAAGCAAGAATATATTTTTAGATACTTTTTTTTATGTATTTATATTTGTGTCCTATAATTAGCGTAGCAAAAAAACACGCTATTACAACATTTCATCCCCGTTTTAGTTTTTTCCCCCCTACTTCTTATATTTTTTTGGGAGTCTATGCAGAGCGAACCAAGCGCTTGAGCAGGTTTTACAGTGCATTTTCTAAAAAAAATTTTTTTAAATTAAATTCTCTTTGAATCGTCGTGGGATCACTACAGTCAGCTGGCACACACTAGCATGGTCGAGGACGCGCTACGGGGGGGGGGGGCCGTGGCCCACATTCTTTGTTTTTTTGTCTCGCCACAAGACGGCGACTAGATAAACTTTTACGTGACTTCACATTGCTATACCGCGGCCCCGCCCCCCGCACCGAAGATACTTCGTTTCGGTGCTCCGCCCCTCGATCCTGAAGATAAAGCCAATAAATAACACCAGTTTTAAAAATCTAAAACAAGTTCAACTGACTACACTTGTTTTTTTTTTTTTTTTTTTTTCTTTTAACGATTAGTAACAAGTTTGTGCTTGTCAACGTCTTAAAGAAGGCAGAGCTGTATCCTTGGAGAGTGTATTGAATTATTGAATATTTGGCTCACAGAGAAGGAAAAGCCCGGTCCTCCGGAAAAAAAAAAAACACAAATCACCAAAAAAAGAAAAATCTAAAGGATTTGTTCAGGACAGACACACATTGCACATATTGCTTTCTGCAGAAGGGACTGCACCTTTTCCAAAGTCAGTTTTTTTTTTTGTCTTGTTTTGTTTGGACGTGAGGCGGAAGTGAAATTCCCTTCGGCGCCGTCCCGCTGAACCTGCGCGTGAAATGCAGCAAGAAGCTCGTCGAGTCGAAAGAGTATTGCTAAACCTAAAAACAAAAAATTATAATAATAATAATAATCAGAAACCACACAACAGTCTTGTGAGAAACCATCCAGAAGAGAGTAAAAGGAAAGGATGGAGTAGTAGGAGTAGGAGTAGGAGTGGAGAGGAGGGCTTCCCCGAGCAGTCCAGCCAGGTTGGGAGGCGGCCAGAGGTCACAGGTCGCAACAAGGTCCTCATCCTTGTGACCTTTTTCCAGTGCAGCAACAGTGCAAAACTCCACAGCGATGAGGCCCAGGAGCAGACATACATACATACACACGCGCACACACACACACGCACACACGTCTGGTTCATTCGTATGATCAATCCTGTTCCAAGTTTTCAGTACTTGTGTGTGTCTTTTTTTTTTTTTCCCCCTTCGGTAGCTCAAGAAAAAAAAAAAAAAAAAAACGCCGCCGTTCGCGCTGACCTTAGCGAAGCCGGGATAGAGCTATTGAAAGAATCATTAATACATTATTGCAAAACATACATTATTAACAAGTCACTTCAGCCCATCACCTATACAAACATGCAGCTAATGATCAGGTTTGATTCTTTTCTTTCTTCTGTTTTTTTCCCCTCCAAAAGACAGTGGAATGGACAAACCTCATTTGCCTGGTGTTTTTTTTTTTCCTCCCTTCCTTCTTCTGATTTGAGCGAGGTCCTCTGGAAAAAAAAAAAAAAAAACCCTTCCCAGGCCTCTCTCCCTTAACATCACTAAAGCACAGCTTGGATTATTCGTAAGCGAACAGCAAGAACACATTCAACCGTGTAAACAGATGCCAACACCACACACGTTAATCTTTGGAATCGGCAAAAAAAATGTAAAAAAATAATAATAATAACGATAGGGAGGGGCTTGAAAACGCCAAACTGGGTTTTTTTTTTTGTGGGAGTTCGCCGGGCTCAGAGGAGGCAGTAGCTTGCGTGAGAAGCACAGCGGAGGTCTAAACACAATCCGTACAAATTCCAAGATTGCTTATTGGTCGAAGGTCTGAGTACAGGGTGGTGGTGAAGAGGGGCGGGGCGTGGCAGGGCGGGGCGGTCGGAGTGTGTAGGAGATGCTTCGACGTTTTCCGCCGGGAGTTTGGGTGGTGCGCACGTGTGTTATGTGAGAAGAGTGTAAGTGTGTTTTTTTATGTGTGTGTGCCTGCTGCTCCCACCACACACACACTCCAAGGTCTTGTGCTGTTATAATCCAGTGAAGGACGAAAGGCCCGGGGACTCACTCCACGTCGCGGTGGACTTCGGAAGCGTCCGCGCGACAGATGGGACACGTGCGGTTGGTCTGCGCGACAACGAGAATGCAATCAGGCAAATGAAAATATTACAAAAGCACGGATATAAAGGCGCGACTCTGAGAAAAACTCACCTTCAACCACTTGTCCACACACTTTGCGTGAAACTCGTGATTACAGGGTAATACTCGAAGTAGCTGCCTTGACTCGAAATCACTAAAGCACACGACGCACCTGAGAGGAGGGAAAGAAAAAGATGAATAAAAAGAAAAAAAAAAGAAAAAAATCACCCATGAGTAGGATCTCAGATGTTGAAATCCCTCAGCACTTCCTGCCTCCGTCAATCACACTTACAGAGTCTGTTCTGATTGGTGTTTTTCCGAGTTGAACCTGTAGGACGGAAGCTGTTCGATGTCGGCTTTCGTCAGCCCTCGAGGCTTCGCCTCGCCGAGTCTCTCAGCGAGATTCAGTAACGCCTGGGGGAGGAGAGAACGGAATAACACTGATTATCATCAATGATGGAAAGTTATCAGGACACCCAGCACATCACAGCCTGCTGCGTGTGTGACTTGGTTATTGTATCTATCTTATCGATAAATATAGTCAGAACGGACACGACATGATAAAAAAAAGAAAAAATTCTCTAACAAGGCGCCAGTCCTGTTTTTTTTTTTTTTTTTTTTTACATTTCGAGTGGAAAGCTTTCAGGTCTCACCTCGTAGTTCTCCATCTCTACATCGTCCACGTCGAGGTCCAAGCTGATAGCTGGACCCACAGCAGTCGGAGGCACGGGAAGCATCGAGCTAGACACAGACATGCCGCAAAAAACAACTCACGTTATCCCTGAAACACCTAGGCACACATTTTAGGTGTGTAAAAGCTAAATCACACCCAAAAACTCAACATTTACCGAACCCTGATTCGAATCCCAATCTGATTTGATGGCATGAAGTTGATAGCGTTGTTATAATGCTGCTATAATTAATACTTTGTAGTGATATAAACATAACGGCTCATATTATATCACACCCTCTACCCTGGAAGCAAGTTCTCCTGTAGAGAAATACAGACTACAGAACTACTACTACTCTTTGTAGAATAGAAGTTAAATAGGGTTTATTGTGCACGTGGACGTATGTGGAGAAGATTCTTACAGGAAGTAAGGGAGGAAGCCAGGGTAGTAGGGCGGAGGAGGGGGCGGAGGAGGCAGCGGCTGCTGTAAGCGATACCTCTGGCCGCTCCCACGTCTGGGCAGCATGTGTGGATACGTCTAAAATAAACCAAAAACAATACACGTCATGAAGATCCTGTTCAGTTCAGTGTGGTTATGAACAGTTATGATGCTGTACATGAGAATACCCTGATTATTGTTATTATTTTTTTTGTTCCACTTACCACCGCAAATGGCAGCTCCTGGTGTATGGGTTCCTGTGGCAGGTGGTATTGCAGGGGCACGGAGGGCGGCATGGCTGCTGGTGGGTGATGAGCCGCAGGGTACGAGAAGGTTCCCAGATGGTGCTGCTCTCCTCTCAGGTCCACTTCGTTGTCCACTCTTTGCAGGGGCTGAGGAAGAGGCAAATGCAAACGGCATTTTCACTCCAAAATGCTGACGACAAATGAACACGCACATAGGAACAAGGGTACGAAGAACAACTACGCTTTAACATTAAGGAAGATAAGGGGAAGCTTGTTTTGCACAGCAGTCTGAACTATAAATGGGTTAAAAAAAATAATAAAAAAAACAGTTGCTATGGTAGTGTGCATCAGTTGCACGCTGAATTTCAAGCGCGTTATGCGTGATATCACAGTCCACAAGTGAGAATTTGAACAGGGCAGGAGACTTGCCCCAGTGAGTGAGTGAGTGGCTCACCATGCGCGGGTGCTGGGGCTGCAAGGGGATGAAGTGGCTCAGTGGCGCCAGTGCCGGAGGTTGATGCGCCGCCACTGGAGGACTCGGGTGCAGAAGGAAATGCTCGCTGGAGATGAGGGGCGGAAAGGCCTGGTAGGATACGGGTAAGTGATGCATGGTGCACGCCTGGATCAGCTGCAGAGACACAAACACACACCGGTATGAGCGTCACGTGATTGAACGGTGAACTGAAGAAGAACACCATGTGGATGCAGAAGTTACACCCGAGAGTCTACTGAAAACCAACAACGACTAATTACGAGTGGCTTCTGCATGGTTGTAATGAGAGCCTGCACCCACACGGCCCCTTCTGGATACAGCTCGACACTCCTGATGTAGGTTCTCAATTGGGGCAACAACATGGAGGAACCAGAGGAGATCCAAAGATCCAGGGGTGGAGCTGCACCTAATCCAACTTTGATTTTAAAACTAGTCCTAATCCACACCGCAAAACAACACACTTTTCCAGCCTAGAACACACAAGACTCCTCCAACCCTGGACATTAAAGGAAGGAGTTGAATTAGGTTTGACTTCACCCTTTTGGAATTGATTGTTCTGGGGCTCACCCCTTGACTACTGGGGTAGAACTGGGTAGAAGGAGCCTGATTAGGTTTGACTCCTCACCCTTGACTCTGACTCTACTAGGGTAGAAGGAGTCTAATTCAAAAGTTCCCCTTGAAAAGTGACCCCTCGATTTAGGTTTGACTCCACCCCCTTGACTTTACCTCTGCTGGGGTTGAAGAAACTGAACTAGGTTTAATTCCACTCTCTTGACTTTGACTCTGCTGGGGTAGAAAGAGCTAATTAGGGTTGACTCCTCCCCTTTTACTTTGACTCTACTGCAATTGAGGGAGCAGGTAACAGTTTGACTCCACCCCTTGACCTTGACTATGCTGAGGTAGGAGGAGCTGAATTCTGTATGACTCCACAATGATAGGCGGAGCTGAACTAGGTTTGATCCCACCCCCCCTTGACTTTGACTCTACTAAGGTAGGAGGAGCTGAATTAAGTATGACTCCACCCCCTTGAATTCAACTCTGCTTGGGTAGAAAGAGCTAATTAGGGTTGACCCCTCCCCTTTTACTTTGATTCTACTGGGGTTAAGTGAGCTGGTAACAGTTTGACTCCACCCCTTGACCTTGATTATGCTGAGGTAGGAGGAGCTGAATTAGGCATGACTCCACCCCCCTTGACTCTACAATGATGGGCGGGGCTAAGCTAGGTTTGACTCCACCCTTTGACTATGACTCTCCTGAGGTAGGAGGAGCTGAACTGTGTTTGACCCCACCCCCCTTGAATTTGACTCTGCTGGGGTAGAAAGAGCTAATTAGGGTTTACTCCTCCCCTTTTACTTTGACTCTACTGGAGTTAAGGGAGCTGGTAACATTTATGCTGAGGTAGGAGGAGCTGAATTCGGTATGACTCCACCCCTTGACTCTACAATGATAGGCGGAGCTACAAACCAGATTCCAAATAAGTTGGGACACTTAACAAATTGTGAATAAAAACTGAATGCAATGATGTGGAGATGGCAAATGTCAATATTTTATTT
>JAQMYG010000008.1:23429590-23454799 GCA_030014215.1 Clariallabes teugelsi | reverse complement strand
AACTGAAGTATAATACCAACACAAAACAAACTACAAACAAACAAACTAAAGGCGCCCTCTAGGGGTTAACCCTTACAGTGCCCACAGTTTGAAGCAAAATTTCCTGAGAATGGTTTCAGGTTCTCCGATGTATGAAACATAAATTTTGTTCATTTGTTCCAGGGACAGAACTAGATTTAATTAGAATGCTTGTATAATCTATATTGTATATTCATGTTGAATCTTAACTACATGTGTAGTGTACATCAAGGGCATTTTTTAAATAATACTTTTATTACTCTTGTACCTTAGTCAAAGCAAGAACTATTGTTATAGCTTTTATGAGGACGTCTTGGCTGGTACAAGAGTCAAACCATATTTTTCCTCACAAAATTACATTTATTCTGTTTGCAGAAGTGAAGATGATGAGCAGAACACACCACCAGTGAAGAAGCCACAAACGCGTTCTCAGTCAAAACCTCCCCCATCATGGAGAACACCCGAAGACCCTGACGTGGCTCCACCGGCGATTCGATTCTGCCCTGCGCGTCCTCCTGGGGTGCAATTAAATCCATCAAACAAATACACACCAGTAGAGTTGTTCAAACTCTTCTTCAGTCCAGATGCTGTGGTGACGCTGTGTAAGAACACCAATAAACAGGCTGCCAGAAACATCAAACAAGGACGCAAGTACAAATGGACTGCTGTAACGGTGGATGAGTTCTACAAGTACATCGGACTTGTTTTTTACACGGCCCTGATAAAGCTGAATGACATCCGAGACTACTGGCGACAAAACAACATTTTCTCCATCGCCTTCCCAGGGACTGTGATGACGAGAGACAGATATAGGACCATTTCCTGGAATGTGCACATGAGTGATCCAGAAAAGGACCAAGAAAACGATAGTAGGAGGGGAACGTCACAGTATGATCGATTGTTTCGGGTGAGACCGCTCATGGACAGGATTCGGGAGGCCTGCAAAGCCTTTTATCATCCACAGAGAAACCTTGCGGTGGATGAACGAATGGTTGCATCAAAGGCAAAAACGAGTATGAAGCAGTACATGAAGAGAAAGCCCACCAAATGGGGCTTCAAGTTGTTTGTAATGGCTGACTCTAGCAATGGATACACTGTGGATTTTGCTGTGTACACAGGAAAGGACGCCTTTTACACAGGTCAAGGGATTTCATACGACACTGTTATGTCATTCATGGATCATTCCTTTTTGGGATCCGGGTACCATGTTTACATGGACAATTTCTACACGAGCCCAAAGCTATTCAGGGACTTGCGCGGCGAGAAATTTGGTGCTTGTGGGACATACAGGGACAACAAGAAGAACTGTAAGGACTGCCCAAGGACTACGCTGAACGCTCTAAGTAGGACATCACTCAGAGGAGACTTCAGGTGGATCAGAGATGGTCCTCTGGTGTTTGTGAAGTGGATGGACTCTCAAGAAGTTTCTGTTTGCTCTACGATTCATGCAGCCTTTGGCGAGACGATAAAACGGAAAGTGAAGACCACGAAAGGGACCTGGAGCATCCAGACTTTGCCATGTCCAACTCCTGTGCTCAAGTACAACGAACACATGGGAGGTGTGGACTTGTCCAACCAACTGATCCAGTACTATACACCACAGCACAAGACCATGAAATGGTACCAAAAGCTATTTTTGCATTTTTTGGACATTGCGGCTACGAATGCGTACATCTTACACAAAGAACTTGTGTCACAACAACTGTGCCACGCCTTGACACACAAAGCGTTCATGGAGGAGCTGACTGCACAACTGTGTGGCATATCACAGAAAATCCCTTTAAAACGCACCTGCTGTGATCACGTCCCTGTGCCTGTTGCCAAATTGTCTACAAACATCAGTCAGGTTGCTTCACATGGTCGCAGGACCTGCGTCTTCTGCCGAAAGCAACGTTCCAAAAAGAGCAGCACTCCGTGGAAGTGCAGGAAGTGTGACGTTGCACTTTGCCTTCAACTAACTAGAAACTGTTATGAGCAATGGCACAAAACTGGGTAACTGAAGTAAAGTGAAAATAAATGCTATAACTATTAACTATTACACTATTAACTTATACTGGCTACCAGTTTACTTATACTACTGTAACTACCTGATCCACTGAATGGCAAGAAATGTAATACTGATGTACTGTAGACTAGATTTTATTCCTTCGTTTTTAATGTAATCCTTCAATTCTGGGTGTTTCCTGTTTATGGACTTTACATGAATTCTGCACTTTAAACTTTTACCTCATGAATCATTCATTCATCTTCAATTACAGAACCTCGTTTTCCTGTCAAGGATTTTGTTGGATCTGAACCTATCCTTGGAACTCCAGGTGCTAGACTGAGGACACATTGTTTTTATCCAGTCCGGAGATTTCCAAATCTTCGGCACAATTTAATATTATTAATGGCTTATTGATTAATTTATTATTGGAATTCACTTTGATTTAATCAAGTTTAGTAGAAGTATTTATTTTACAATGACAATTGTTAAAAGCACTATACAACTTTTATTTATTTATTTATTTTACAATTGTTTTCTGGAAATAACCTTATATTTCCGGAATACGAAGGCAAAAATATTTCAAAAAGAAGTGAAATTGTATTTTTTAAATTTCTAACTTGTATGAAGGACCTGAAAGATATGTAGAATATGATAATAAAACAATGGGTTAAACCGATGGCCTTAGTGAAAGTTTATTAAGGTTCGAGAAAACCTATTTGATAAGCTGAGCTCCTGTGTGGAATGCTTGTTTGTGTTTCAATGAAACCTGTTTGAGTTTTATGTATCAGAGACATACAGTACTGGAAGTAGCCATGAGATGATGGCCATGAGGAGATGCACATGGTCAGCAACATTAATCAAGTAGGCTGATAAATTCAATTTATGATTGATTACTGTATATTAATTGGTTAAAAGTGTGCTAAGGAAACTTCCCCTACATCATTACACCACCTTCACCAACCTGGAATGTAGACACAAAGCATTTTGGGCCCATGGATTCATCCTGTAGGTGCCAAATTCATGAGTCATCCATGACGGACCCAGATTTCTGTTCTTGACTGACCGAAGTGGACCTAAACGTGGTCTGCTGTTGTTGTACCTGATGCACCTCAAGGTTTGACATGTTATCCATTTTGAAATGCTTTTCTGCTCAATACAGTTGTGCAGAGTGATTATTTCAAACAAAGGACACCACAGTCCATAAATAATGCTAACTCCCACCCACTCTGTGGTATCTTCACTAAACAAAAGAGCACATTCAGTAATAGACTAAGAAACGTTTGCTGCTCTAAAAAGCATTATGGGAGGTCATTTATACCTGCAGCCAGTATGCTCTTGGAGTCCCTGCAAGGATATTTTATTGTCTTCTTGTTATCTTCATGTTTCTGAACAGTCACTGTATATTTATACTGCTAGTTATTCCTTGGGCTGTTGGAGCATTTTTAATACAGTATACGCAATATCGTGCAAACCGTCCTACTGCATACTGGATAATTTCCATATTTAGGGTACTTCTGTATATTTAGTTAATTGTATTCTCCACTTTTGCACAGGGTTTATTCCCATCTTTGGTTTACAGTCTAATGTCTAATGTTTCTGTTTTGTAAAATATATCATATCGTATCGTATTGTATAGTATTATAATGTACTGTATCGTATCATACCATAGCTGAATTCCTTTACTTTAATTCTATCAGATCTATCATAACATATCATAGTGTCATATCGTATCGTATTTGAGTTTCTGTAACGTTTCCAGATCCATCTTATCATAATGTATTGTATTGTATGATAGTATAGTATCATGTATAATACCATATTTTGGTTCCTACAGCTGTTTTCTCAGCTTGAGCTCAATCTGTCCATCTTGATCTGACACATTAGCAAGGTTTTTCCATCTACTATAACAGTGGCTCACCGGATGTTTTTTTTTTTTTTTCCCTTATTGCACCATTCTGAGTAAACTCTAGAGACTGTTGTGTGTGAAAAATCTCATAACGAGCAGCGGTTATAGAAAACATATAGGGACCAGCCTGTCTGACAACAACAACCATGTTACAGTAAAAATAATTTTTGACGTTGGCGTTGACCGAAGGTGCTGGGCCATATCTGCTGCACTGCTGCCACAGATTGGCTGGTTAGATAACTGCATGAATAAGTAGGTGTATATAGTAGTCCAACTAGGTGGTCCAACTTGGGACTGTGAAGGCTATTGGTGATTACTATTGTGTTTATTCCTATTTTTATGACCGTGGTAGGACCTCCAACATCCACACATGCATTTACACAATACAGGCTATTTGGAAACGCCAATCAGTCTAATCTGGATGTTTTTGGACTGTCGGAGGAAACCAGAGTACCAGGAAGAAACCTGCCAAGAACAGATAGAACCTGCAAACTCCATGCACACAGACCCTGAGGCAGGAATTGAACCTCGACCCTGGAGGTGCGAGGCGAGGGCTAACCACTAAGCCTCTGTGCTGCTATACGTGTATCCCCTCTATACTGGGTGAGGAGAAATCAATAGGTAAATCAATGTCTGACCGACTCCATATAGAAGTATGTATTCGGATACAATGTCATTATTGCAGTTTTGGACAAAATACTTTATATATACACTATGTACGTGTGTATTAATCTAGACTAGGTGTGAAATCAATAAATCAGAAATGATTTATAAAGCAATATGTACCATTTTAAGATTAAAAACTGGACGAAAAGGTGCTAAAAACTATTTTTAATTCTTTACTGCATTGAATAAGGTGTAAAACTAACATAAAAGCTACTTTGTGTTTGGAAGTAGATCTCCCACAAATCAGGCACATTCCATACTAATGAATGGACCTGGTCCTGAGCACATCCAGCGTATCCTTCCGCGCGCATACCACAGAGTTTTCCTCAAACCAAAAAAAAAAAACCACCGCATTTTCATTAACAGTATCATCATAATGATGGCTGCTCATCGTATACTTTGATCGTGAGAGAAGTCTGATATTTTTTCTACACCTGTCCGAAATCCGCACACCTCAGGTAGGGTTTTATTTTTTTTTACACTACGCGGTAGGATACATGAAACCGCAATAAGAACTTCCTCCGAGGTGCGCGTAAATGCGTGAGAGCAGGGCGCATGCGCACGACGACTCGGGCAGGGGCGACAGTGACGAGACGCCATTTTGAGGCTCCAGTTTCCAGCAGCAGCGAGCCGCAGCGGAGAGAGGAGGAGAATAAAACACTTTAATCCGGCGGTCTTGCTGTTTCCATTCCAGTTTTGGATACTGAAGGGGTTGCTTTCACGTCGCGTAAAGAAGGAAGAAAAGGAGAAAAACGGAAAATCCGTTTTTTTTCTCTTGTACCAGGTAGGTTTATGAAGTTTAGGCGTTTCTTCTGTTTACCACCTAATCGCTTTGATTTCCCCCCCCACTTTTAGTTATTTTTTTCCATTACTAACTAAACGTATCTAGGTTTAAGAGACTTGTTAACTTGTGACAGATGCGTAACATTTAATATTTTTGTCATGTTTGGCGCAAGCTGTGTGGTTACTAGGATTAAAAAAAAAAAAAAAAAAAAACTTAGCTAATTAGCTAATGTCCTTTACTCTTCGAAATGTTTTTACATTCTTTTCATCAGAATTCTACAGCTACATGCCTATTCTAGAAATGTTTATGTATATGTGTTTGTGTGTGTGAGAGAGAAAAGCGTGAAGAGACACTGTTTAGATATTAGCTACTTAATTGTATTTTTCCCCTAGCCGTTTTCCGGCAACCTATTATTGATTGGCTAAAAGTGAGCACACACGCTCGGTTTGTTCATTAAAGTGAGCCAGTAGCCAATGAGAGCGCGGAGATGTGGCTGTGAGCCAATCCTTCCGGCTATAGGGCGGGACATCTTGGAATACAGGTGGGAAGTGGTTGTGTTTGCTGGCGGTGTTGGGTAATAGTAATGATAAATTGGTACGTAGGTTTAACTAGCATGCTAGTTTTGTTTTGGTAATTTGGCTGGTTTGTGGTGTTTAGGTGAGTGAGTTAAATGTTACTATAAATTTATGTATTTGAATAGGTTGAAATGAATAACAAGTGGTTTAGTTTTCAACAGGAGGTTTGTAAGCAAGGTATTTTACTACTTTTATTTTATTTTTTAAGACAAAATGGAGGATTTAAACTCCAGTAAATTTGGTAAATTTGTACAGGAATATGGAGCATGTTATTTATTTTTATTTTTTAATTAATTTTTTTTGCAATTATATTTAATCAACATGGAAATGATGGATTTTTTTTTTGTAAATAGACTGTAATGATGTAAAGAATTAATTAGACTAGTGTGATTGTTTTCCCCTCATCAACTTTATCTAGAATTACAGCTCTGTTTCGTTTAGCAAGAAATTGTAAATGTTCGACATATCTGTCACTTTTATCCATTAGAACAGGTTTGATTCCCATTTCTGGCTCCGTCGATTGTCGTATCACTGTCTTCTGAGCTCTCATAACCTGTGCTTAGGAGAAGAAAAAAACACCACAGAGTTAAACTTGGCATTTGTGGAATGGGCGTAGGACTTGAGGTGTGCCAAAATATTTGCTTAATAAACACTAATTGCCTAGTTTTCATGGTTTATACAAATTATACAAATCAAGTTCCTCAAGCTGATTCAATTTCTTGCTTTGCAAATTACAGTTCTAACCCGAACCAGTTTTTAGTCATGAGAACATTTAGACTTGAGTTTTTATTTTTCAGGATCTCATCAGTCATTTTATTTTATAAATTTTTTTGTACCGTCAACTACAGTTAAGCGTCCATCCCGAGCCCTAACTCATCACTGTCTTTTCAAAGATCTCCTTCCCCCCCCTTTCTTTTGCGCGTTTGTGATCCGGAGGAGCGCAGGATTTAGGAAACTGCAACAGAGGGCGTCTTTGATCTGGCAGACGGAGAGCTGTTTGTCGTCTTGCTCAAGGGAGGGGGGAAACCCAGCAATCGCGGCATCCGCTTTCCCTTACGCCACGGCACGGAAAATGTAGACGCAGGACAACATGTTTTGTTCGGTTTAGTCACGTTTTAGGGTTTGTAACGTGCTGCGGCTTTGCAGTGGATTTCCGTGATAACGAAGGAGTCTTGAAGCTGCAAAAGAGGGTCACACAGAGAGAGAGAGAGAGAGAGAGAGAGAGGGAGAGAAAGTGTCCTGTGCAGGGTTTGTGGACGAGGGTTTGCTAAATCGCTTCCATATGGGAGACGAGGGCGGTGCGCTTGAATGCTACTGCACTCGTTTAAGGTATTTTAAGATGGGAGCTCTTGATTTGGAAGATGTGATGAATAAAATAAATCACTGTGATGATTAATGGACAAGTCGTAGCATTCTCATTTGCTGCGTTTCTTTCAGACTGAGCAAGTTCATGAAAGTGGTATATATATTTTAAGTTTCCCACCAAAGCATTAGAATTTTTCTTTTTTTTTCTTTCACTCTGCTCAGAGCGATGTTGAATGAACTGCTTACAAAGTGTGTTTTCATGGCCACAGCTGCTCCTGTGTGCACTCGGGATCGATTTATTAACTTTGGCACGACTTCAGTGCTACAGTTTCCCTCCTCCTATTAAGAAGAGTTCTGTCTGGTTCGGTGTAGGCAGACGTCTGAAGTGCTGTACGCTACCTCCTCCCCCAGCAACCAAACACGCACACACACAGCGTGGAATGTCCGATGCTGACTGCAGGATGTTTTCATAAATGTGGGTTCCTGTAATTAGCTTTGTGTAAAAGGGGCTCTTTTTCTGAGTAAGAGCTTCAGCTTTGAGCGACGGTGTGAATTGCTGTATTTTAAGCCCCTCTCAAATGTTAACGTGGTTAATGACGTATAAAAGCTTGATCGTGTGTGTGCCATGCAAATAAAGACCATAAGCTTTTTTTTCTTTTCTTCTTCAAACCAACAAAAAAAACTTCTCTTTTTTTTTGACCAAAGTCTGTTATAGATTAGAGTGTTGAAATGGAGGGAGAAGGAAAAAGGTAAATAAACAGCATTCTAGGGACGCTCATTTTCTCAAACGCCTCCAAGAGGGGAAAAAAAACACGATTTGATGAAATGTAACCTCAGCAGGTCTTCAGTCCGGGTTTCGACAGTTCTCTCAGATGTGGTTATTCAAGGTCGGGTTGTGTCCTGATTTTTTTTTTTTTTTTTTTTTTTTTTTCTCCCCCCCCCCCCCCCCCCCCCCTTTTTTTACTCGGCTGTTGTTTTAGAGCAAAATCACCTTAATTATTTTTAGCATGAGTTTTTCAAAGCTCTCTGTTCTAAAACAGTCACTTCAGTTTAAACTATGTAAACTTTGGAACGTTTTTGAACACTTTTGTAACCTCTCTACTTAAAAAGTGCAAAAAATTTAACTTTTAGTTGTGTTTAGGTATGCAGATTGGGCTCTAGTTTCTGTTTGTAAACAGAAATACGTTCTTTTCCACTTTTTGTATTGTAAACAAGCTGATTTTGAATTAATTCCCCCCTAAATGTGACCTCGTATAAGGACAGCCCTGCCCCTGTTTTTTAGAGTGGCACGGCTCAGCAGTAGCTAATTTCCATTAGAACTGAAATATGAAAGTGCACTTTATTCTTTAAGCTGGGGCATTAACGCACTTTAGGGAAGCTTTGAGACTTGTGGTAACCTGCTAAAGAAATGGTAAAATAGGGGACCTTTAAGTCACTGTTCTAACAGTGTTTAAAATGCAAGTGCAAATCGAATTAAGTTAAATGGTTTTAGTAATGTTTTGAAAAACCGAGATGGTTCTCACAGACTGTATCTGAGGAGCGACCGTGTTTCCTTTCAGGACTTGGGAATGGTGTCGCCCAAGACTTAATACAGCGAATGGAGAAAAACTAAAACGGTAAAATAGACGATCAGGTAGGAACCAAGTCACACAGGAGCATCTGTACGATCGGAAAACTACCCAAAAAGACGTCCAAAGAGCGTGTCCCCCCCCCCCTCCAGACTTGCCTGAACATATCCTCATGATTGATCTTTGCTGCCGTTTGGCCGTTACTCAAACACCCGTACTTGTTTCTTGTCAAAATGTTACGCAGCGTACTTGGCTTGGACACAGCAAACACGTTAGTGATTATACAAATATATAAAAATTTGCGTCCTTTTTTGTTTTGTTTTTCATCCTGTTGCGTTTGCTGTGGTAGTGATGTCTGAAAATATGGTGAAAAAAAAACACTAATGGTGTTAGTCACCAGTTTAATTAATCTCTAATCTCTTCCACGGTAGCTCAAGGGGAATTCAAGGTATTGCGGCAAGCAGATTTCGGATAAAAATCGACTAACGCAAGCAGTCGAGGCAGCATACGCGCGAGGTGTTTATCCTTCTGCTCAGGAAGCCGTACCTAAAAGGCGGTTTCTGTTGTCCTGGACTAGTCCACATCCTCTGTCTCTCTCTCTCACACTCACATACACACACACACACACACACACACACATTCTGCAGAAACGGCAAGGCAGCTTCCTGGTTCTAGTGTTGATTTGAAGGTAACATGTTTCTACAGGTTTCCTAGTTTAGTCAGCGTATTAAGAACAAAAAGCCAGCATGAAGGACGTTTCGCTTGAAGAAGAAGAAAAAAAAGATAGTCGAGATATAAAAAAAAAATAAATAAATACAATTTTTAAAAGCACGTTTGTGTCCTTTTGCTGCAGATCTCGTGATCGCAGGTCAGTCTTGATCACTAGCGCTGTTAATTTTATTCATTTATTTTTTTCATTATCCAGTTCATTGCAGTATTTGTTTGGCTAGTCTTGTTCGTCACAGATGGACACGATTTATAACTTTTTTTTTTTTCCTTCTTCCTCCCTGTATTTTTAGCCCATCTGTTGCACTCCTACCTCCTTCTGTTGTCTTGCTCGATGACTAAACAGATCCCTGACATCTTGGCCGACTCGAAGTTTTACATCCCGACACGGTGTACTTTATTTGAAAATATCAAACTACCAGACAGTCCCAGTCAGCCGCACCTCGTTACTAAACCAGTACCAGCGTGACCGCGTGTTCCGAGTGCCTGAGAAACCGTGAGATCTGAAGAGTGTGTTGCGTCTTCTGTGAATCGTGTCCGCAGAATAATTTCAGTTATTTATTTTTCTGTCTATTTTTTCCCCCCTCTTTTACAGACTCAGACAGTGTCTGAGTGGTCGGGTGCTTTTGATAGTACTAGTAATAATAACCATTATAGAAGCTTCTGGTCTCTGTCTCAAGGTTGTTTATTTTCAATTAGCCCTGTTGATCATCACGTTGTTTGGCCCATCTCGATACTCTCATCAAGCGCTGATCGACAACGCTGACTAACCCCCAGGAATGTTTTTATTGCCACTGCCAGGATGACTCAGTGTGTGTGTGTGTGTGTGAGAGAGAGAGAGTGTATGTATTCGAGAGACACAGCTGCTTGAATGCTGGGAGTTTCCCTAAGAACTCACACACATTCACGCACAGCTTGAGACTGTATGACTCGAGCCCCCTTCTCTCACTCACACAGACAGCTGTTGTCTGAAAGGAATGGCGTGTTGATCAGATTTCAGGTCGTTTGTAAGAGCCCGTATCGCGTGTCATCTTCCACGGCTTTGCCAAGTTACACTTCACGCCTGCCTGCGCTGAATTTCCTTCTCCATACTCATGAGCGTGTTTCTTTCTTCCCCCCCCCCTCTCACAGATTTGGAAGTAGTTCAGACTGACGGCTCGGCATCACAATGGCTACCCAGTGTGAGTACACGTCTTCTTTTTCTTCTTCTTCTCTTCTGCAAGTCTAATTATAGCCAGGAAGTAAATGAACGGGTTCGCGAGGTAATGAGCGAACTCAAAAACATGGCACCCTACCGCACCGCATACACAAGCGCACACCTTAACAATGCCACACACACAGAGCGACTGAATCCCGAGCAGGGCGTGTTTAAACATGTGGAAAAGTCTAGAAGCTTGTCGTTGTACCGAAGCAATACAGAAGCATAGTTAATAAATTTAATAGAGCTTTAAAAAGAAAAGATCTATTTATCCAAAGTCTGACAAATGGGCAGGTTGAGTGAACACGTCCCAGGATTCACAGCATCAAGTAGATTGTGTACACAACGACCCAGAGTCTCATCCAACAAAAACAAGCGTCCTGGACAGGAAATTAGGCTTCCGGGTAGATTTATTTATTTTACTTTTTTTTTCTTTTCTTTTTTCCCCCCTCTCAGCCACACCTATATTGCACAAGAAAGGAATACACCTTGAATACACCAGATCCAGTTCACACACAGTACATAAAATACAAACTCGCATAGTGGTTTTGAGTTTAAAAAAAAAAAAAAAGTTATTAGTATTCAATAATACTCAGTCATTTTGCTGGGAACTCTCTTGGTTTTTTACGAGACGCTTCCCATCTGATTAACGTCTGTTCTCGGCCGTGCAGCTGATCTGATGGAGCTGGACATGGCCATGGAGCAGGACCGGAAGGCCGCAGTGAGCCACTGGCAGCAGCAGTCCTACCTGGACTCGGGTATCCACTCCGGAGCCACCACTACAGCGCCCTCACTCTCGGGAAAGGGCAACCCCGAGGATGAGGAACTGGACAACCAGGTGCTGTACGAGTGGGAGCAGGGATTCGGCCAGCCGTTCACACCGGAGCAGGTGGCAGGTATGTGTCGTGTATGTTCAAAGTAGTTTGTGTTTAAATATCCACGTGCGTTGATGCCCACGCGCTCTTTAATCAAAGATATGGACGGGCAGTATGCCATGACCCGGGCCCAGCGCGTGCGTGCCGCCATGTTTCCTGAGACCCTGGACGAGGGCCTGCAGATCCCCACGACCCAGTTCGACTCCACCAACCCGACCAACGTACAGCGGCTGGCCGAGCCGTCCCAAATGCTCAAACACGCCGTGGTGAATCTCATCAATTACCAGGACGACGCCGAGCTTGCCACCAGGGCTATTCCAGAGCTCACCAAGCTCCTCAACGATGAAGACCAGGTGAAGATTGCTTCTTTATTTAAATTTGATAAAGACTGTATTTTATTTTTATTTTTTTTGTTGTTGGGATTTAAAGTAAAAGTAGGTTCGATTTTACACTGTTGTGTTGCATCTTCACTTAAAAAAAAAAATAAAATAATATAAAATAAAAAGGACACGAGGACTTCAGGGATTTTTTTATCTCCCCCCCCCCCCCCACTCTCAAATCTGGGGCAGCATGTTTTCGCTTTGTAACCGTCTACCTTTTTCCTTTGCGGAGGTGGTGGTGAACAAGGCATCCGTCATGGTGCATCAGCTATCGAAGAAGGAGGCGTCTCGGCACGCCATCATGCGCTCCCCTCAGATGGTGTCGGCCATCGTGAGGACCATGCAGAACACGGCCGACGTGGAGACGGCGCGCTGTACCGCCGGCACCCTGCACAACCTCTCGCACCACCGGGAGGGCCTTCTCGCCATCTTCAAGTCCGGCGGCATCCCTGCTCTCGTCAAGATGCTCGGGTAAGAGTCTAGCTAAATGTTGTTCGCAGCACTTGCATTATACAAATAATCACTTTAAAAAAAAATTTTTTTTGTAAATAAATTTAATATTGTGTGAACCAGATCTCCAGTAGACAGCGTGCTGTTCTACGCCATCACCACCCTACACAACCTCCTCCTGCACCAGGAAGGAGCCAAAATGGCCGTCCGTCTGGCCGGCGGCCTGCAGAAGATGGTCGCCCTGCTGAACAAGACCAACGTTAAATTCCTGGCCATCACCACAGACTGCCTGCAGATCCTCGCTTACGGCAACCAGGAGAGCAAGGTGAGTCCGGGCGGATCCCACGACAAAACAGTTTATTTATTTTGTTGGGTTTTATTTGGGTGTCTAAGCAAGCCAGTGTCTGTTTCTTTAGCTGATCATCTTGGCGAGCGGTGGCCCTCAGGCTCTGGTGAACATCATGAGGACCTACACGTACGAGAAGCTGCTGTGGACCACCAGCCGTGTACTCAAAGTGCTCTCTGTTTGCTCCAGTAACAAACCTGCCATCGTAGAGGCTGGTACGTTTTTATATAAGCGCGCGCGCGCGCACACACACTTGGGGATCAAAGTGTTCTGGTTTTTATTGGCCTTGACTGGCTGTCTGTGTGTGTTAGGTTTTTATATGTCTGGAATTCGATTATACAAATTAAATTTCAAGGCTTCAAATATAATGCAGACGGTGCGCACAATTTTTTTTTTTTTTTTTTAATAGGCAATTATTTTATAGTTTTATATGAATTGTATTATATGCATCCTAGAGATTTGAGAATTTTTTTTATATTTTTAATTATTGCAAGAAATCTTACAACATGGCAAGGTTGTGTGTTTATTTTTAAAAATTAAATACATTTTGTTGTGTCTGGTTTTTCAGGAGGCATGCAGGCTCTTGGCCTTCACCTGACTGACCCCAGTCAGAGACTGGTACAGAATTGCCTCTGGACCCTCAGAAACTTGTCAGATGCTGCTACCAAGCAGGTACACACACATGCACATGAAACACAACAGCTGAGTTTTTTTTTTTTTTTGTTGTTTTCTTTCCTTAGCTATGTTAACTTGGCTGTAATTTTTTCTTTTTACTACAGGAGGGTATGGAAGGCCTGCTCGGGACCCTGGTCCAACTCCTCGGCTCGGACGACATCAACGTGGTGACGTGCGCCGCCGGGATCTTGTCCAACCTTACATGCAACAACTACAAGAACAAAATGATGGTGTGCCAGGTCGGTGGCATCGAGTCTCTCGTGCGCACCGTGCTCCGAGCCGGAGACCGCGAAGACATCACCGAGCCGGCCGTGTGCGCCCTCCGCCATCTCACCTCCAGACACCAGGATGCTGAAATGGCCCAAAACGCTGTGCGCCTTCACTACGGTCTTCCCGTGGTGGTCAAACTGCTGCACCCTCCCTCACACTGGCCTCTTATTAAGGTACAGGATTTTCGCCACATATTTGCAAGTTCATTAATTAGATTCTCTAATAGCCAGCCAGTTTTGCAGTTTTAAGTGTCTGATCGTTTGGTTTTTGTTGCCCCCGTCCTCCCCCTCCAGGCCACAGTTGGTCTGATCCGTAACCTGGCGCTTTGTCCAGCTAATCACGCACCACTGCGCGAGCAGGGTGCCATCCCTCGATTAGTCCAGCTGCTCGTGAGGGCACACCAGGATACCCAGAGACGCACCTCCATGGGAGGCACACAGCAACAGTTTGTGGTGAGCATTTTGGCCAAGAGCCTCGAAATCAAAATGACTACTTTTATGGAAGCGAGTTCACTACAGAGCAGACTCGAGGTTGTGATTTAAGTTTTTGTATGCACGCTCTACAGGAGGGAGTCCGAATGGAGGAGATTGTAGAGGGCTGCACCGGCGCACTCCACATCCTGGCCAGAGACGTGCACAACAGAATCGTCATCCGAGGCCTCAACACCATCCCACTGTTTGTTCAGGTACGACATGTGACTCTCAAAGTCACACATGATGGTTATGTACAGTCAATTTTGTTCTAAATATCTACTAAGATAACTAATCTGAAATCAGACTTGATGTGGATGTTATAAAATGGGAGGATAATGGCCATCAGTCTTATTTCAGTTTGGCTGAAGTATATAGTATATGCGTAACTATGCACCATTTTTTCCAAATGAGCAATTTGTTAATGAGGGGACTCACAAACCGGGAAATATTTATATTGCACAAGACTCGAGTGAAACTAAAGGTTACTGTTCAGCACCAGTTACTCAAGAACTGTCCCTGTGCTCCCTCACCGTGCAGCTGCTGTACTCTCCGATCGAAAACATCCAGCGCGTGGCGGCCGGCGTGCTCTGCGAGCTGGCGCAGGACAAGGAAGCAGCCGAGGCCATCGAAGCAGAGGGAGCCACGGCGCCCCTCACTGAACTACTGCACTCCAGGAACGAGGGAGTGGGTGAGTGTGTGTTTAAAGGGTCGTTTCAGCCGACAAATGGTTCAGCAAGTTGTTGACATTCCTGCTTTCCTTGTTTTTTTTTTTTTCCCCCTCTCTCCCCATTTGTTAGCAACTTGCTGTGTCAGAAGGTAGTTTAGGAATAAAAATTAGTGACGATCTCGAAGCTCACAATGTCTCAAAGAAATTCTTAACATTTTAAATGCATCAGTAAATATTCCACAAATTATGTTGAAACTGGTAGATTTTCAAACTCCTGCCATTTTTCTCTCCAAAGGCACACAAACTGTACTACACTACACAAGATTCATTGTGTTAATTTTACTGTTTCACGAATTATTCAGTATGCGACAGCAAAGAGAAACCGCATGCGTGCGATCAATTCTTCATGCCTCCCCCCTTTAAAAAATAAAAAATCAGGTACAGTCTGTTCTGTTTTTTGGAAGGCAGCATAAGGACAGCTGGCTTCTGATGTTTCCTTATTTTGGACCGATTCAATGTAGCACAGTGCGTCCCAGTTTGGCAAAGACAATCCCATAATTTGGGTCATGCGCCCATAAAAGTTTCAGGCACACAGTAATCAGAATTACTGCTCTTGACTTTTTCGGTTAAAATGCTGCATTTTCATTTAAAAACACATGGTGCGGTGGTGTTGGACCTTGACGGAGAGCAGGCAGTCATTCTGAGATTAAACAAACAAAATTAAATGTTTGGTGATCACTCTTGGCAATCTCTTTCTAGCTACGTACGCGGCAGCTGTGCTGTTCCGCATGTCCGAGGACAAACCTCAGGACTACAAGAAGCGTCTGTCTGTGGAGCTGACCAGCTCTCTCTTCAGAACAGAGCCCATGGCCTGGAACGAGGTACGGACACTCCGCAACAGAGTACACACATACACACGTGATTCGATTACATGGCATGTAATTTATTATTATTTATTTATTTTTCCCCTGTCCATCTCTCTTATTAGACTGCTGATATGGGTCTGGATATGGGAGCTCAAGGAGAGCCTGTTGGATACAGAGCAGACGGTAAGAGACCATCAGATTGACACATTAAAGCGTGGCGTATTAAAAACGGTGTATATTATAGGGACGTGAATCACCAGGTGAGCAGCCGATATATCTGTGCGATACTTGGCTGTGGGTTGGAGTCTGTATCATGATTCTATAAGTGTCAGGATTTTATAAATATCCCAGTATGATATTTTTGTTACAATTCTAAACAAATTTAGCAAGTAGGATTATAGACAAACTGCAACAATTTTACCACCTCAAACGCAAGCTTGTATAAATTAACTTGTATGAACGAGCATCGTGAACTGATGAACCCCTTCTTTAGTATACTGTACACATGTAATGCGGTTTGAGTCAGACGGCAGATTTTTTTTAAATTCATCATCAAACCTTAAGGCGAACGCAAGTTTTGCCTTAATGCGCGTGTACTTTTAATACTTGTGTGTAATTTTGCTTTCGTCTCTCCGCCAAAGACCCAAGCTACCGTTCCTTCCACTCGGGCTACGCTCAGGACGGCCTGGGCATGGACGGCATCCTCGAACACGAGCTCGCTGGCCACCATCCCGGAGCAGACTACCCAGTGGACGGGCTCCCTGACCTCGGCCACACCCACGACCTGATGGAAGGCCTCCCTCCTACAGACTCCAATCAGCTGGCCTGGTTCGACACGGACCTCTAAACACATTCTCACACACACACACAGTCTGCAAGTAGAGAAGGTAAGAGATTCTAAGGGGGGGTGACAAAGAGCCATTTATACCAGGTTTACGTGATGTTTGTTTTAACCTCCATGACTGTTTGTTCCTAGAATTCTGATTTTTGTTTTTTTTTTCTCCCCTTGCAGCGTGAGTGAATCTGCATTGTGATTTTTGCCTGAGGAGTTACGGAAAGGTCGCGGCGGGTGGGAGAGCATATCGGAAAGTGCCTGACACAATGCGTGCGCACACACACACACACATACGTATAAACACTGCACACACACATACACATACATATGTACACACCTGATGGAGGTGAGTTGGAGTTTTCTACGAGGAAAAAGCGGAAGGGAAGCCAACCCCACCCCCTTTAATTTTTTACTTTTTTTTTTTTTTTTTTTTTGGTGTCGTTATTATTCCAATTTTTTCCCCCCCCCCCCGCTTGGCCCTGATGGAGGAAGGAAGGTCGGTCGTGAGGGATTTTGGAAGCGGTTGCTCTTTGAAGAGTGGAGAAGAAAGGTCTAATGATGGAACTGTAAACCTTTTTAGCTTTGTTTTTATGTCACTTTTAACTTTCCTTTTTTTTTTTCTTTTTTTTTTCCTATTATTATTTTAAAGATGATCAGTCCATGGTACTGACCTCCTAGCTCGGTTTTGACCTCTAGTATGTATTCGTTATTATATATAATTTTTTTTTCCACTTTTTGTTTCAGCAGTAATTTGTATTTCTTTGTCTTCTGTAGTGTTGAGTTGTAGTGGACTTGCCTCATTTTCGGTTTCTCGATCTTTCTCACGTAAACGGTGTCGAACACTAATAATCGGTTTCTATGTATTCTGACTGAAAGTGTAACGATGTGTAGCTTTTTTTTATACGATCAGCTGTTTAAACCTTGGAGTATTGGGGTGGGAGAAATATATGCATTCTTATTAAAAGAGGGAAAAAAAATAAGTATGGCTGGAGCAGCGCTTTTCAGTGTCTCAATTGTTCCAAATAAGGTGTGGAGTGAAGTGGGGGGGGGAGGGGGTTCACGGGCCTGACAAAGATCTTTTCTTTTCTATGCTATCTCAAGGTAGTCTCTATTGAAGCGACGTCGTTGTTTGTTTTTTGTTTTTCTTTTTGTTTGCCTGTGCGGCTTCTTTCGGGAACATGGATAATGACATAGCTAAACAATAAAAGACTTTTATTCCACTCTGTATCCCAAGACTATTTATTTATTTTTCCCTTTGCTAACATTGGATGATTATCATGGTTTCTGTTTTAACTGGTCAAAAGGTCTTGCTGCCATTGAAGGTCTAATATAAATTAATACAAGCAGACTGCACACACTATTTTCACAAGTATCGGCTCCCTTACAAGTAATATATTTTGCAAACCACTGCCCTGAAAGAGAATACTGTTACAAATGCTGTGTAATGTTTTTGTCCCTTGCGGTTTCTTGGTAACATGACGTGCCGGATTCTTTCGAGGGCGGAACTATACACGGATCAAACGTGTGACGTTTCTTTAAATGAAAAACTGCATTCGAATGCTGTTCCGGGAACCCGATCAACTTCAGCTTGGTCACAGTAGCTCCTCCTCATCACACCACGCTGGGTGCGAATCTCAGTCGCCTCCTCAGTGTTTATTTTCCCGTCTGTGTGGTTTTACTCAACACTTTGCACATTTGTACTGTAGTTCGTTACCGTGGCTCTAAATTGTTTAGTGTTGTGAACAGGGACGAGTGTCGAATCATCCTATATAACGCTTTAAGCATAACTGGTTCATGGTTGCTTCTCTACAAATCAGTTTTTCAGGAAAATAACATGATCCTGTGTGTGCGAGTGAATGAGGGGGAGAGAGATCAAAGGCAGGAACGTTTGAGTGTGTGCATGCATGTGAGCTGCTCTAACCAGCTAACCCTCTTTTTATAAATAGATACTGAATCTTGTTTATTGGCCAGAGCTTAACCATTTTGTTCGCTGTGTTACAACGAACGCAGCCCGTCAGCTGTCATGCCTCTGATGTTGTGCTGGTTCACTATTAAACATTAACGATAATTTTTGTCATATGGTTATGAGCTGAGAACACACTGCCCAGCCAAAAAAAAAAAAAAAAAAAATTACCACCTGGCTTTAACTAGGCAAATAGTCAAGAGCTTTCCTTTCGATAATTACTGCAGTGATTTCATATGGTTCAGCTGGCAGCTAAAATTTTAACCCTAACTGAGAGTGAGTAGCTTCTCATTCCGAACAAAACATGTCAGAAGAGACATCCTGTGGTTGGGGCTATGTAAGTTCCTGTTTTTTGAATTTAAGTCTGCATCAAGCAATGAAAACAACTAGGGATTATTACTGATTCCACTAAAACTGGGTTAGGAACCGTCTAACACATTTAAAACCTGGAAGCATAGCGGTGAACCATCAACTTCCAATGTAACCAACCGTATAATGTCCTGAATGAGCATGATGGAAGATCACTTAAAGATCAAATCGGTTAAAAAACTGTAGAACTCACAGATGTATTTAACAGTGAAAGTCAAAGCTTTTCCACATATACAGTGTAAAGAGAACTAAGGGTATTGGGACTAAACAGCTGTGTATCTTTAAGAAAACCACTTAGCAGTGAGTGAGGCTAATATGGAAAAAAGACTTGTTTGCTAGGGAGCATAAAGAATGCTCCCAAAGAAACCAATCCCACTAACTCTTGAAGAAAATTTGACAGGAAAGGTGTTCAATTCTGTTTGCTCCCTAAGGAATTCAGACCTGTCCTTGAAGGAAATCTGATCAGTCACACTGCCTCCTAAAGGACAACTGTCCAATTATTTTTGTTCCCAAAGGAACACTGACCAATCCCATGCCCTCTTGGAGGAAATGTGACCAATCCCACAGCCCTGTAAAGAAAAGCTGTCCAATCCTGTCTGGTCAGCATTCCTTTGGGAGCAATCCCGTCCATTCTGAAAGGAAATCTAACAGATTCCAGCCACCCTGGGGGAAATCTAACCAGTTGTACACCCTCCTACACAAAATCTGATGAAGCGGACACAATCCTGAAGGAATGGTGTTCAAACCAGTCATCTGTTCTTGAAGGAAATCTGACCAATCCTGCCTGCCCCCAAAAGAAATCTCATAAATCCTGTCTGCTTCCAAAAAAATAAGACCAATCCTGTAAGCTTCCAAAGGAATGTAGACCTATCCTTCATGTTCTTGCTGTAAATCTGACCAATCCAGCCATTCTAAGGGAAATCTGATCAGTCCCACTGCCTATTAAAGGACAACTGTCCAATTCTTGCTGTTCCCAAAGGATTACTGACCAACTCCATGCCCTCTTGAAGGAAATCTAACCAACCACACAGGCCTGTGAAGAAAAGCTGTCCAAACCTGTCTGGTCAAAGTTCCTTTCGGAGCAATCCCATCCATTCTGAAAGGAAATCTAACCCCATGTACACCCTCTTAACGGTAATCTGACCAACCCCACACCCTCTTGAACAAAATCCGATGAAGCAAACACCCTCCTGAAAGAAAGCTCTCCAAAGGAAAACCAACCAGTTTCACCTGTCCTTGAAGAGAATTTGACCAATCCTGTCTGCTCCCAAAGGAACTCTGACCAATTCCAGGGACCCTGAAGGAAATCTGACCAGTTGTACACCCTCCTAAACGTAATCTGAACAATCCCACACCCTCCTGAACAAAAACTGATGAAGCAAACAACCCTCATAAATAAAAGGGTTAGGGTTATTGTACGTTAGACAATTAGGGTAGCGTGAATCGATATATCCTGCTATCCATTCATGCTATAGTAGCATTTTTTGACAAGACATCAAAAATTGGCAGCGCATCAACACCAGACGTTTATTAAATGTTATATTATTTTAAGACGTTATCATTTATTATCGAATCATATATGAAAGGTGTGCTTTGGGACACTTTTATGTTCTCTTTGAAGTGCAGGTTTAATGGAAACGTTATTGATCTTAATGCCAATGGTGGAACAGCCTGTGCTTATTATGAGGATAATAACTGCAGCGATGGCGTGTATGTAATTAAAGTAATGGCACCCCACCGAAGAACTGTTTTTCGTTCAATAGGGTTTACTGCATTTCATCCGTAATTTCCTAATAGAATCTGAACGTTTTCACAGTAAACATTAAAAAAAAAAGATTTTCCAAGATCGGCCCATGTATTGGATTAAAAACAAGAAGAAGAAAACAAAAACACTGAGTGACTTCTTAGTTCTCATTAGCTTGTAATGGAGGTCTGTAGCACATGCTTATACTTGTGAGGGAAGAAAAAGAAAAAAAGTTTCTGCCCCATAGCCTCCCCTCCCCCCGCCTTTGTTGTGGCGCGAGGAATTTCACTGAGCCCTTGCCAAAGCGGCCGGCTCCAGTTTGAAGCCGTGCCCCGATGCTTTGGCTCCGCCGGCGACTTCAGAAAGATCACACGCTCGTCCCTCCATCTCCGAGCAAGGAGGAGGAAGAAGGGTTCGTCCGAGTTGGCCCGAAAGGCAGCTCGTCTGTGTATGTAACGAGCCTGTGATGTGCCGCATAAAAACTGGGAGGTGTGAGGGTACGAATCTTTTTCCCTCTCAGCTCTCCAGCAGCGCCGCTTTCCCCCTTAAACACACACACACAAGCTGAAACACACTGGAGTCATATATCAGCGGATCAAAGGAAAGGGGAGCGACGGGAAGGGAGATAAGGGAGATGGCAGGAGATTTTAGACGTGAGAGAAAGAAAGAGGGGGAGGAAATACAACAAGAGAACTCCATGACCTCCACTCCCACCCACCCACCCACCCACCCACACACACACACACACTTTGCTGGAGGCTACACACTGCACCTGTGTGTGACAGAGAAGCCCACATTAAATGAAGACACATGGGTGACACAGCTCTGTGATTGTCAAACTGACTTACAAAGCAAGAAAGACTTATTTAACGCTTTTGGAAACACACACACACACACACACACACACACTTTCTGAGGCCGAAGGAGAATCAAGCAACGACTGACCAATCAGAATCCGGAACGGGTAATGGAGGAGATGCAGCACTCCAAATGATCAGTGGTGGAGAAGGAGGTTCTCACACGGTCATCCGAGCTACATGCTGGGAAAAGAAAAAGAAAGAAATCCTGTAGTATAAACTACTACACTAAAGATGATGTTAAAAATGCAAGAAACCGAGATCAGTGAGAAATTAAATTAGAGAACCAAATAAACGTAATATAAAAACAAAAAAACAGCTACAGTACGCAATTTGTAAACAATAAATCTGAAGACATACACAGTATATTAGCTAACTTTTTATGCAGTAAAAAAACCCCCCCCCCCCCCCCCCCCCCCCGCCCCCCACACACACACACCACACAGTCTGCTTTCACAAGAACAAGAGGACTGTTGCCTGGCAACCGCAGAGGCTCCTGGCTTTGAGAGGTACTTGTCCCCACACACACACACACACACACACACACACACACGCATATGTGCAGGTGTTCGCTGGTAGCTGGAGCAGGAAGATGAAAGCCAAATGTCAACAGATCAAAGAGATCACCTTTGAGGTATTAAAAAAAAAAAAAAATCCAATAAGGACGACTCGAAGCTTGTGTCTAAGCAGGTTAGCACTAAGTGAAATCTCTTTCTCTCACTCACACACACACACACACACACCAACTCTGGGTGCTATCCAGTGCAGGAAGCAGAATGGAAAGCTCAATGTCCCATGAATTAGTCATGTCATGTGCGTTGTTGTAAATAAATGATGTCACAGCATTAAAGCAGAGACGTCCTCCAGAGAGCGAACGCTGTGTGTGTGAGGAAAAACACACGCCGAGACGTTGCTTGTTTTTTGAAGAACGTCAAATCATGCTTGTAATCAATCATTTAAAGGTAATTGGACTGTTACAAAGTGCTGGCACTGGAGACTCCTTCCGAACAATGATGAACGTATCAGTGATTTCCAGAGGTGGAAGGTAACTGAGTATATTTACTTTGTCATCATCATATCTGTACTTCACTTTAGTAGATTTATTAGAGGATACTTTTTACTTTTACTCCACTACATCCTCTACGAAACATCCGTACTTCTACTTAACCACATTTCTGCATGGCGACAAATAGTGGATCCACAATTCCGAAATTGTGCACATCCACAATTGGGAAGCGCGGGAAGTGGGGTTAAAAATAATAATAATACTTTTATAAATTTGAATAATAAATTTGAAGGTGACTACTTGAAAAAAATCAGGAACTTCTACTTTTACTTGAGTAATATTTGCAGTAGAGAACGTCTATATTTACTCAGGGACAGGATTTGTGTACTTTGCTCACGTCTGGTGATTTCACACGATTTATATCGAGCATCATCCGAACAAGTCAGTCAGAAGCGATGTGTGCTAGCGTGCTGTGACGCAAAAATGAATCGATATCTCGACAACCAATCGGAATCAAGAGGGTTCAACAGGGGAACAAATTCACAGGTTCAAGCGAAGCTGAAGTGTTAGTCACATGACCAATCAATATTCCACACATACCGTGTAGTGCAACAAGGACTAGAACATAGTATAGATTGAATTTGAATAATTTCAGTCTTTTAATTTTTTTTTTATTATAATCCTGTTTGTACATCACAAGGGTTTAACATACAGTCTGTGTATTCGCACAAAACTATACACATTTATAGTTCTGATATCCATAATACACTCACATCACATGTCTTTGCACACAGCCATCCTACGAATCTAATCCACTCGACCCTCGAGCAGCATTAAGGAATCGAGGATCTGTCAATCACGCGCCGCCCCCGGGCCGTTGTTCCAGCTCAGCACCAGAAGTGGGTTGAGACGTAGCTCCTCCCCTTTGACCCCACACCTCTCCGTGGGAAATGAGACACAATGACCTTGTAACCCGATGACCTCTTTAGATCCTGCGCAGGGCTCTAAACATGATATAAATATAGTCCTCACTTCTTCGTAAAGATTAGATACGCTCACGTGTTCGTCTCATTGGAAACTGAGAAAAATAACGTGCAACAGAGATGAATGATATTTTTATTAATAAAAATGACATTTTCTGCAGCATCAAAGTAAACATGGAGAAGATCAAAGCGCACTCATCCCTTATTTTTTTCTGTACACAGGTACATGGCAGTCTTGTCTTTTTTTCTTTTTTTTTTACTTCAATAACGATGATTGTGATGACCCCGTGACTCATTTCAGCCCGTGAGGCAGTCTCACCCTTCCCAACTCAGAACAACCAAGAAACTGAACAATGTAACTCAATAGCTGATACAGACATAGGCGCAGCTTCTGGGAGGAAGACTTAAGATCTAAGTATCACATGATTTATTTCGACTACGAAAACTTGCTTGCAATCCTGAAACATGTAGATATGTTTTTTTTTTTTTTTTTACTTTAGATTAATGAATTATTGAAAATAAATAAATAAATAAATAAATAAACCAGTAGTAGTGTGTAACATGTTGATGTATATACACAGCTCACCATTCAAGGTTGTCTCTTATTGTCTGTTGGGGGAAAAAAAATATATTTCCATATTACCATTTAAAAGACTTGTGAGGAAGGTACATTTTTTATCCATGTATGCTATTTAAAAATATTAATGGCGACATAATTACTATAATTACTTATAGGCGGCATGATGGCATAGTGGTTAGCATTGTCGCCTCACACCTCCAGGATCGAGGGTTCGATTTCTGCTTCGGGTCTCTGTGTGCATGGAGTTTGCATCCTCTCCCCGTGCTTGGTGGATTTCCTCCTCTGGCTCCAGTTTCCTCCCACAGTTCAAAGACATGCGGATTAGGCTAATTGACCTTGAGTGTGATGGATTAGCAGGGTGGACCCCGCCTTGTGCCCTGGGAGTTATTGCCACATCCCCCGCACAGTCCTGACCTCGCCATTTCACCATGTTTGTGCCATTGAAGGGGTTCCTGGGAGGCCAGCGTTTCAGATGTGAATCAGACAGGTGGTCCGATCATGGCTCCGGCGTAATGAGAAAACTTTCTACCTTGATAATATTCTAGCACTAGTGAAACTAGTGGTGCATTAGTGTGGCAGGAGATTATACAGAGAAATTAAAGGGGTGTTCTGTTATTCTGTACAATCAAAGTCCCGGTTTGACTTGAACACCCCATGTAATTTTAACATAAGAATATTTAAATGTTAAAATGTCTTATAATGAGGAGTGTGCCGTGGTGCCTCGGCAAGGGTCTCAACCCGTGTTACAAATTTAATACTACGTATTTTAGAAAACATTTTTCAGGCAAAATAACAGTGTAAGTGAAACCACATGCTGCCATATACATAAGCTCATCCACTCAGTGCAAGCATGATTCATTCCTGCCCGTTCTCCTGACTGTACACATACGCCCACACACACACACACACACACACACAGAACCAGGGTTACTCAGTCAGCGGTACATCCCTAAATATTCATGGTTGGCCACAGCAAGGCCCAATAGGGGGATAATGAGGACCACTGGGACACCTCCTGGATTCCCTTGAGACTTTAATCTGTCCCTGTCTCATTCACACACACACACACACACACACACACACACACACACACACACACACACACACAGTCTCTCTCTCTCTCTCTCTCTGTGTTGC
>JAQMYG010000008.1:23293636-23311088 GCA_030014215.1 Clariallabes teugelsi | reverse complement strand
AAGAATTTTTATTGTATAATAAGATTTAAACACAACATTTAAGATGATGGATTGTGTAATTAATGAAACAGTACTAATTATTGGGCTACATTTTATTATTAGTAAAGTCATGATCACTTGTAGTTCAGATTCAGGCTATTGATTAAAAAAATGAATCAAAACAAGCTGCTTGTACCAGAGAGAGGATGTTACTGACCGTATATGTTGCTTATTTTGCTTTTGATTGGATCTGTAGATGATTCATGCCTGACCACACAGTAAAAAGTGCCATTCTCCTTTTTTAATGATGATAATTTCAGTGTGCTTTGCATGAAGTAACTGTCTGATGCAAACTGAACCGGCCAACTATTTTTGAATCTTGATGCGTTCAGCATGATGTTGTCCAGCTCCCAGTGCACAGAGATATCAGCAGGGAAGAAGCCGTCAATCAAGCAGAGAAGAGCAGCGCCGTTAGATCCTAACAGCTCGTCATCACTGGGACCCCGAATTCGGATGGTGGGACGTTTAAGTTCTAAGGATACAAATAATAGAAGCAAATCACCAACTCAGAACTGCAGTAACAATTAATTTTTTTAAATAATAATTCTCTTATTGTGGGCAAAGTCTTTTAATTATGTTACCAAATTCTGCATTTCACTGATCAGAATATCAGGTCACTGGTTTATATTAATGCAATAGTTCTAATACATGATGGTTAAAGTAAATTGTACTTCAGGAAGATTTACTGAAGAAAAAGCTAATTTATAGGCAGTTTCTTGTTGATAATACTGTTCATATCTACATCTCTCAGTTGTAGGTATGGTCGCCCTTCTGTAAGGTGTGATTTATTTTACATTAATGGATGGAGTCTCCAGTGTTAGAGCTTTGGAACAGTCAGAGGTAAAGCTTGAAAAATTGATGTTGTATTTCACAACATTGAGTAGAAAGCTGCATTTTTGTTGTGTTAACGTCAAGAGAAAATGAGGAAATTCATTTTTATTTGTCATAATTTGTGCGATAACTAAGGTGTATTTTTAGACATTTTATAATAATACATTCAACTGTAAATGAATAAAATCACAGATAAAAAATTTTGTTTGTTTTTTAATTACTGTATAAGACAGAGAGACAACAGCCTGTCACTATTTTTGTCGTATAATAAATGAATGCACTATGAGAATGCAAAAAAAACATTTTAATTACACTATTTATAACTTAAGAAACTGAGTCGAGCAGTTTTCCTCTCCTGAAACAAAATATTTCAATGAGTTCTTAAATGTCAGTGTTTGCGAGCACTTGCCTTTGGGTTTAGAGATGTTGTATGTCTGTGCATTAGAACAGGGGTGTTTCACCTCACAGAAAACTGTTTCATGGTTTTTCCAACTATCAGCTGGAACCTTTAAAACCCATCGAACACTTTCTGTTCCATTTCCGTGTTTCTGGATTTGAGACTCATTTGAAGACAACTGGACTGTTCCCACTGTCCAATTAACTGAGAAGTCCTTGACTCTGTGGCCCAACAGCAGACAGATGACAGAAACAGGATTCTTCTCTAGCATATCACTGAAGGAGGGACCCAACAGGTAAACCTGTGCATTCCTAGCATGATCTGGCGTGACTGGAGATAAAGAAATTACATTAGTGTTAGACATAACTGTATAGTATTTGTATTTTGTTTAAAGCTTGTGAACTTTTCTGATTATTACAATACCTGCACAAAAACTGGTGTTCTTCTGGACAGTTGGAGGACCTTGATCACTGACTTGGCAGGTGAATGTAGTTCCACGTTTCCACTCTTGTTCTGTAACTGATAGCTCGCTGGACACCTTCACACGTCCATTTTCATTCATTGTTACTTCACTTTTATTCTTCCCCACAGATTCAGGGAGCCACTTGATCTCTGGGTTAAGTCCAGTTCCATAGCAAAGAAGTTGTTGTTTTCTTGATGCAGATTTATCCGCACTGGATACAGCTGTCAGTTCCACTGAAGGGCCATCTGGAGAGAAGGACATTTATTAAGTCTAAAATGCATTTTTTTTAATCCACAAAGATTTAGACCATCTAGAAATTCACACATCACACTGAGTGTGCTGGTAGTTATACCAGTGTTGTCCCCTCCTCCCCCACTCTTTTCCAGTATAATTTTAAACTAGATAATGCCAGTAGTTAAGCAAATAAGAGATTGCAATTGAAATTTTCCTTACCAAAAAGGTTTTTAAGAGAACCGGACTTCCACTTCTCGGAACGGCTTTGCTGAATCTGGCAAGCGAAATTGTTGTTTTTGGTTTGGTTTGTTTTGGGAATAGTGAATTGTGTAGTCAATGTGTCCTGGCCTTCTGGCAGATTCACATACTGAGCTTCTGGAAACTTCTCATCATTGGCCAGGAAGGTGACAGAGAGTTCACCAGAGGGCAGACTGCTTGCAACACACTCCAGCACTGCACTGTTTCTCTTCCCTACGTCTGCAAGACTCCTTCTGATCACCACTGTAGGAATTTTCTGCACAGTTTCTGAGGTACCTAAGGTAAAGTCACATAAGTTAAAACGTTCCACTAAGGTGAAATATTTTTAAGGTAACTTACCTGTAAATTTTTTAAAACATGAAACATTTTACATGCACACATACAATTTAATTCTGTGCCATTAATTATTGTTTAAATAAGTAATATTTTGTCCCATCACATTTCAAGTTGTATACTTTTTTTTTAAAGAATACACATAAACAGACAGAATGATAATTGAGTTTTAAATTATATACAGAACCTACCTGTCTTTTTGATAATAGCTTCTATTTTTTTAAAGCATGGATGTTCAGCCCTGCAGGTTATTGTCCTTGATTCTGTCCAGTCTTCTACAGAAATAGTCAGGTTGCTAACAGTGGACTCATCTTGTCTCTCACTGCTAACGCCAGTGTTTATTTTATTTCCATCTACAAGCCATGAAACTATGGTGTGGAAGACAGTCTCAATAACACAGGACAAAGTAATTTGTTCATCTGTCAATATGGACCTGAGACGAGGTTTCTCCAGATGTATCCGTGGTTCAGATTTTGGATGGTCTGCAATAAATAAGAGGTTGTTCATTTACACTTAGACATCATGGAAGATTTTTATTTTGCATTGTTTTGTGTGGAACTGACCTTTACAAATGCTCCATGTATGACTGAAGGTTCCAGTCTTGTGTCTAGCGCTGCATGTGAACTCTTTGCCTTCATTCCATTGTTGTGCATTTATGGTAAATTGACTCAGCATGGCAAACTCTTTTTTTTCCTCATTTTTGAATTGTTTCTCAGTCCCTTTCTTACCCGCTCCCCAATCAACATTAATTGATTTAGGACTAAAACCATCCAACCAACAAATTAGATTAATATCATTAGTTGTTGTATTGATGCTGGTGCTGATGCTGATGATGCTGGGTGGAATCTCAATCACAGCTATAAACAATGAGAAAACAACATTTCAAGAACATGGTAAACATAGTCTGTGCTCTGTAGAACTTAATGTTTAAATTTTTTCCCTTTTACTTTTAATGTGTGATAAGATGCCGGCACAACACCGGCAAGAAACTCTATATATAAAACTTTGTACTATAAATATTATGATCATGCTGTCTAACAAGAAATATGAGTGCATCTTATATGCCAAAAGAAACTCTGTTTCAAACATACCTGGCACAAACCAAAGATGATGGAGCATCTATTTTTTTGTGCATTATACTAGGTGCTTTTGAAATCCTGGACAAATCAGGCCATAATTGGGTGACAAGAGAGACATACACACATTGAGCACATTGTGCCAGTGCATTATTTAAATTTGTATTAAGATTTATTTGACAGCAAAAATATTTTTTTTCTTCAGTAATCCAATATTTTAAAATATTTTGATTATATTTATAAACTCTGGTTAATAAACTCTGGTTATATCAACTCTAGTTAGTTTTTGTTGTCAGAATTTTTTTGTTTTGTTTGTTATTTCTCCTTTTTTATTTAGTTGCTCCTTACGGAAGTTTTCAAAAAAAGAATTCAATGTAACAACTAATAAAACATAAGTAGGAGCTTACGAGCAGTATAGTGTAGTATTTATCACAGTTTATCATTGTGTTTTTCTCCTTATTGCATGAATATTTGGAACATCATAAAGCTAAAGCTAAAGCTCAACCAAAAAACAAGGCAATAGTTTGTTTGTGTTTTTCACAGTTTGTGGTGTTTTGTGGTGTGGCTAGAGGAAGGAGTGCAGGATAAGCTTCACTGAGCACAGAAAACAGCGGGTGAGAGCGTTAGGCAAGAAGCAGTCCAAAGATAAATGGCAAAATCTTCTAAAAGAAGAAGTGAAAATCATCTGCATCGCTGAGATAGAATGAAACACACCTGCACAGGAAGAAGTCCTACATTTGCATGCATTAATAGACCAGTGTTTTGCCTGTTATGCAAAGAGTGTTTTTCTATTATCTTCGTTTGCTCCGTGGCATGATAAATAATTCACAAATAAAGAATAAAGAATAATTATCTGCCAAATGTTTTACTATGTTCGACCACATAAAACGAGAAACACATCACATAAACCTGTTAGAACATTTATACAAATTAAAATAAACTCTATCTATTAGGTTTGACCAATAAAGATGTAGAAAAACAATGAGACTTTTAATTGCATTTATTTGAGATTTGAGTAAAAGCATGAAAAAAAAAATCAACATTTAAATGACACAAAGTATTTACAGATATAAAACACATGAAAAGTAGCTGAGAGAAGATAGTTTAACAGAAAGTTTAACTCAGAACATTATACTGAAGAAACAGAGAGAAGATCAAACTCATTCCATTAGTTGTTTATGTTTATCATTTCACCTAAAAAAAGGGGGGGGAAAAACACAGGTGATTAAGTCATGAAACAGACATTTATTTTGTTTTAGGAGAAAAAACATTTGATATAATTTATGTTTATAAGTTTCTCGCCATTAATAAAACAAAATCCAACACACAATATATATGACTTTTTAAAGGTATTTACTATTTACATGTGCATGAAACCTGTCTATCATATTCTGTTAAGCTTAAAATATATTTTCCTTGATTTTTATTTTCATTAAAAACATTTACTTTTATCCCCAACTACACATTAAAGTTATTTTATTTGCAGCATACTTATTTAAAACATTGGGTCAAGCAATTTTATGAACAGTACAATAAGTAAAATTGACAATTACATTTGATTAAAAAAGCAATTTTTAAATATATGGTGTTCTTTGTATTGGTCTATAATTAATGTAGAGAAAATATTATAATTAATATAATTCTATAATTAACAGTATAACTAACATAGTTTAGAAAAACGTAAGATTTTTTGTTTATAAGTGATTTATTTATTCTATATATTTTTTATTCTATATTTATTCTATAACAGCACCTCCTGAAGTGTTTTATTTCTATTGTAGCATAGCAAAGGATTCCCAATTGTAACCTTTTTAAACATTTATGGTTACAATATCCACAAAACTATGTCATTTATAATAAAAACACAAGAATAAACAGTACTCCTGTCATCATCCCCCTTTTCTCTGCTTTGGGGTTGAAAAATAGTGACTTACTAAATATGTAATACTAAAAACCTTTCTAATTGATAGAGCTATATAGCAAAAATTATATAGCAGATATAGCAGAGCTGCTGTTATAGAAATCCCCTTCCTAAATTCCTTTACCCAATTGGATTTTACCATTTCTTATAGTGACTTTGGAACATGGAATTGGGGCGTGCCCTGCCGTCTCAAAAAAGTTTACATTTTCTGTCTAAATTTAAATAAGCAAATAGTTAAGTCTGTGAGCAATTAATCAATAAGTGAAGTCAATTAATAAATTGGTGAAGTTATTTCATTAAAAAAATTAATTGTTAGAAATTACAGCTCTGTTTAATGTTAAATGTAAGAGCATTTCCATACACAATGCAACAAGACCTCACAGAATTGGGACTAAACAAAAAAACAACAATATTATTTTAGCAATGTATTATTTTTTTTCTGTGATGCCACAGGCATATTGTAGGTCGACTATGTGATGATTTATTAGGCTTAAATTGTGAAAGAGTGAGTCTGGGAGCATGAGGATTAATTTCATTCAATTGAAATCAACCTCAATTGATAATCTTTGGGTGATGATGGTGAAGACTTTATAGAGCTCTCTTCATATCTATACATGATCTCAACCAAAGATTTATGGGACTCTAGATGGAAATGATTGTTGCAACATTGTGTATGGTTGTCAAAACAATTCCACAGCAAATATGCACTAAAGGCAATATACTGTAAGGAAATATAAGAGTGTGGAGGGTTTTTGACCACACACTGTGTTTGCATACTACATTTCTTGAGAACTGGATCAGTTCTCACCTTGATAACAGTCGCCCCGATGCTGTAGAACAGGGTGATGAGGAAGAGAAATACAAATGTTATGGCCGTGTTTGCCACGTTTTCATCATCAGTTTCTGTCTCATTGTAGAAACCATGCATCACCACCAGGCAATCTAAATCTGTTGGTATCCACACACGCACACACACACACACACACACACACCATGCTGTTAAATGTTTGACTCAGGTTAGTCGATCTTGTTGATTTTTATTTCCTAACACTAGTTCTGACTACAAGGTGCTTCTAATATCTTATTGTTTCTAATATGCACATAAACAGATAAAAATTTTTTACATGTTGATATGGTAAGATTCAACATTCAACATTTATTCATGGAAGGAATAATTAGTTTTCTACAGTCAGAGGTCAAGTTGTAATGAATGGCTGTGCATCTTCTTGCTGATGTGCCAAGCTACACTTTTTTGTGTGCTTCACATCAGTCTGCATCATCAATCACCCACTCTTCTATACCACTTAATCTTGTATTCAGGGTCATGGGGCGCCTGGAGCCTATCCCAGGAGACTTAGGGCACGAGGCGGGGTACACCCTGGACAGGGTGCCAATCCGTTGCAGGGCACACACACACACACACACATACACTACAGGCAATTTGTGAAAGCCAATTATCCTAATCTGCATGTCTTTTGACTGTGGGAGGAAACCGGAGTGTACCCAGAGGAAACCCACCAAGCACGGGGAGAATATGCAAACTCCATGCACACAGAGGTGGGAATTAAACCTGGCCAGGAATCAAACCTGGACCCTGGAGGTGCAAGGCGGCAGTTCTAACCACTAAGCCTCTCACCTCATCATGTCATTTAATTATTAATCTATAACCGCACATTCTGACGTGATTATTGTTTACATATTTATGCATTTTTGTGTGTTATTTTGTCAGTCTGTGCATTTTGTCGGCATTTTTAAAAATTCTAATTAATGTGTGTTAAAGTATTATAGCATATTATAGTAGTTAATAAGAGGCATTCCACAAGATAAACAGTAGCCGAACTGAGACTATTAACTATAATTATCACTCTATGTCCCAGGTATTTAAACAGCCGTTAATTACACTAACTGTCAGTCTCAGCATGGGGGAAAGGAGGTCTGTACAGTCCGCAGTACTGAGGAGAGAACAGCAGCCTGACAAAACTCACTTTTAAAATCAGTCACAGAAGCACTTTCAGCAAGAAACCACCTCTGATAACGTTACGCCATAATGTACATCTTAAACAACATATTCTCTATTTAATAATTGCTCCAAATTGCCTCTGAACTGTTTGTTTAGTTTGGTTTCTGCCTAAACCAACCTATAAAGCTAGCTTCTAACACAAGGCTAAATCATACATCCTTCTCTAATCCTTAGTCAAGGGCACTACTTAGTGTGTGGAACGAGTGATTTTATAACCCGTATAGCACACTAGCTTTTATACTAGCATTTATGCTCATAATTGTGTAGATCCCTTTGTGCCACATGGGCAGCTCTGGCCAATCAGGCCATGACCTCCGAGTTTGTGATGTGATAACTGGAATGAGGACACAGCAGATCATTTGTGTGCTGTGGTTTGTGGGGTAGGGCCTTGATGGATTGGATCCGTTTGTCTGGAGCATTCCATGGATGCTTGGTTCTATTGAGACCTGGGAAGTTTGGAGGCCGGGTCAGTAGCCTTAGGCTCTGCAGGGTGCCATGTGCAGGATGTGCTGCACTGGGTGTTCGGGTGTCTATCATGGCCAGCAATTTGTGCTACATTGGCTTTTCTTTGGGATTGGACCAGATCAGCTGGCCTTTGAGCCTTGGGTGCACATGACCCTGTCACCAGTTTGCTGGTATAAAATTGATAACCAATCACTATTAATGTGTTAATGTTTTGTGGCATTCATGTTAAGACTAATTGGTGTAGCTCAATAGGTCAGTTTCTAGTATGAAAGCTTTGGTGTAGTGTCGCTTAGGTACACATGATATTGGTTAACCCTCAACCTGTCATGGAAGAAGGTAGAAAAAACTCTCTACATGACCAGAGGTGCTAAATGTCTTGGCTTGCTGGAGATAAAACAGTATTAAACTAAGCCATTGCAACCTTAATGAAAATATTGAAGTATAACTAACACAGAGCAACAAATAAAGCTTGACAAAAATATTACAGGAATGCAAACAGACACATACACACATTTTCAGATTGTGGGGGAAGCTTTAGAGCATTCTCTGTTATCATGAGTAAATGACTTAATGTTTTATTAAGAAGTTTGTCTTTCTAACATTTTTTAATTAAACTATTTAATTGGTCTTTGAACCCCATATTATTATTATTATTATCATTATTATTATTATATAGCTCTTAGCATTTTGTACTGTACATTTTGGGGGGAAAAGCGTTCATCTCTTTGCCTTACAGCCTAATGTGTGGGAATTTGATAAAAGAGTTTTATGATGTTTACTTAAAGATGTTAAAACAGCTTTAAGTAAAATGTCTTAAAGACAGTCAAGTTGAAGACATGCCATCATTTTACACAAGCCACATTTAAGGGATGTTTAGATAAAGATGTATAAAGTTTGAATATTAGAATATTTCCAAACTGCACAAGATACATGCTGAAAGTTTTTTTATTGTCATTGTTTCAGTGTGATATTGCATTGGACATATTCTAAAAATCAAGAACACACAAGCATCAGACAGACTGAAAAGACAATGACACTGCATTAATAATTAAAAAACAAAAGACATAGAAGACAGGCCAAAAGTCAAACAAAACAAGCATTAATAGCAGACAACACAATTTTTAATACAGAGCATTTGGGCAGTTTTGGGGAACATTTAAGCTGAGATTCACTATGGAGGGCGGATTTGAATTACCAGCAATGGATCTGGAAAGGTGGTGCACACTCTCTGCGATGGACTCATGATAAACATTGCAGGTGAACATAGTGCCATTTTCCCAGGCTGCTCTATCGACAATCAGCTGACTGTATGCTGAAAAGATGCCATTTTTCTCAATAACTTTAGTGGTGCTCCCACTGTCCACTAGTTTATCACTAACAAGCCAAGACACAGCAATCTCCTTAGGGTAGAAGTCTTTAATATAGCAAGTCAGGGTCTTCCAATTCCCATTTGAGCTCTCTGGTGGAGGGAGCAAGAAAAGCTCTGGGCATTGTGTTTGGCCTATGAACATAAAATTATAGTTAACAACAAAACATGATCAGTTTCCTTCTCTTGCATTGTTTTTGTATGTCTGAGAACATTGGTCGCAAGTAAACAACAACAAAAAGCTTTAACATATAACCATAATTTCCATAAAATTTCAGTAGCACTGGATATCAAAATGTGATTTTCTGCTTTTTTTTTTTATTTTTTTTATTTTTTTTTAAAGTTCTCATGCTTTAAGCTTTCTCATGCAAATTAAAAGCAAGAATATGTAGAAATAGTAAACATGAGTCCTACCGTTTACTCTTTTGTAGACTTCTTGTATAAACCCCAGGGCTAATGCTGAATGATATACCTCACAGGTAAATTTGGTGCCAGTATGAAACTCTTCATAAGAGATTGAGGTGGTGAGTGAGATCGCTGTCTTCGAAGACACATCGCTTTGAGGTAGAGAAGCAACCTCTTTACCGTTAACAATCCATTTAATGCCGGTGAAACCCTTTGGTCCTTCAGCCTTGCACACAATGTCAGCAGATTTATTGATAAGCATGTCATTGTTGGAAGGTGGAATTATTGTCACCTTTGGCTGCTCCTGCACGTCACATTGTCCTGTAAGGAAGGTGTAGAGATAAGTTTATCAAGAAACATATTTTTTTAATTAAAGAAACTGAGTTATATACTGAAAAAATACCTTACAGTAAAATAATCATATAACATCATTACCATTTCATTCAAATGAAAGGCCAAATTATTACATCACATTTCAGTTTACAAGATTTAACAATTACTTTGTATTGTTTCATTAAAAACAGTTTCTTATACTATGGTGTAAGAATAACACAGAAGTCAAATGCTGTTATAGAAGTTTTCATTTGTAAAAAAAATAGTCATAGTCATAAAAACTAAGTAGAATAACTTACTACGTACCTCCATAACTTGCCTCCTGGGACAGAGTCTGTGACTTCTGTTGGAACTCGCACTTAACTGGAGAAGTTGCGCCCGTCCACTCGCCGGCAGGGAGTTTCAAAATGCTTAAGGCATTGTAAGTATTTGTTCCCTTGATTAAAATTGAGGCGTTGGCCTGATCACTGAGGTTTGTACTTCCACGGGTCCACTTAAATGTGTGCGTTTTAGGTGAAAATTCTGAAGCTAAGCAGATGAAGGTAGCTGTTCCATTTTCTAATTCTGTTTGGCTCGGAGCTGTTAGAAGCAGAGATTTTGCAGGGATGTCGAGCACAACTGCAAAACAAACACACAGATCCATATGCAGCAGCAATGGGCACAGCAGGTACTGCAGTTTAGGAATAGAATGTGTTGCCACAGTATATGAAGACCACAAAAATGCGTTTTTTATACCACATAATATCTAAATTTATATCAGAGTGCTAAAAAATTCTTATGCAGTTGGTATGATATCATTTCTATAGTAACAATTTACACAAGTACCTGTATAGTCCATATAATATAAGCCTAGTAATATAAACACATGTAGTTATTTATCAAACAAAATCCCATAGTCATTTATATTGCTGAGTTTTTTTGTGAGGAGGCAATGTTTGAACTTGTACGAAAGAACTGGTTTTAAATTTTCTCAGTAACATATTGTTAGTTGTATATATTTACATTTTTTAACTTCAAGACAAATTAAATATTGTACATCAGCAAACAGATGTGGCATAATTATAATAAAACACTTCACATTAACCAACAACTTGACAATAGCTAATTTTCCTATAACAAAACCCATCATGTTGTATTCTATAGTAAAATAATTATGGGTAAACAAATGTCATGTATAGAGCAGGTTTAGAGCAGGGATAAGGAGAAATTCTATACTGAGAACAACTTAAATTATAATATATTACTAGTCTGTAAAATCTAACTTATTACAGTTTTTGCCACAGCAAACATTTGAGTGTATTTTGATAACATACTGTGGCAACACATGTGAAAAGTCATAAGCCTCAGTAAAAAAAGAAACAGGCTTTGTTTAGCATTGGCAGAGAAAGAGTACAGAGAGTAAATAAGCTTTGGATTTTAAAATGCTTGACCCTTTACATAAAATATTCCAACTGGATAGCCTTTGTAGGAATAATAAACTTTTAGTCAGACATTTTAATGGCCAAAGCAGACTGTCTGTGTGATTAGACATGCAGCATTCTTAAAAAAAAAAAAAAAAAAGGATTTAAAGGAAATTAAACTAGTGCAGACATTGATTGTGCTTACTGTTTGATTTCATGTCATTTGCATCACTTCCCCAAAAGAATAATGCTCACACTGAGACTGATAAGCTAATAGGCTTAAACATGTAGCTAAGAAAGAGATCACCACCAAATATTAGAAAGTTATAACCATCTACAAGTTTATGTCCACTCGGGTCTTTGAGGAAAAACACTGTTGTATTTGAATTTTTGATTTCCCTGATTCTCTGAAACTGTCTGATTAGTGCAACTCTACCACCCCTATCTATCATGATACAGTACTTACTGTTGGTTTTAACTCTTCTTTTAAAATGATGGCGCTTTACAGAAAATTTACTTGTTGAATTAAATCAATTTAAATCAACTGTGTTGAATAAAACATTCAGATATTGTACAATTAAAGTTAAAATTATCATGAATGTTTAAGTGTAGTGTTAAATTTTTGTTAGTTGAAGCAAATTTATTACTATTTAATTGCTTGTTTACGATGGATAATCTATAATAAATTAATTGACCATTACATCAAATGCACCTGCCATAGTCTACAGTATATCAGTAATTTAGATACAGTGTAAACTGTACATTCTCTTGTTATTTGAAGATGCATCGATTGCTTCGTTTTAAAGTTACATATTTTTAATGGACTTTTAGAGTAAATATTAAATATACGGCACTGGGCCTTAAGGTGAAATTATTTTCATGTTTCCTCGTAAGAGGTACAGAATAAAATGAATCAAATGCTGTGGCCTCACCAAGGGGCAAGGAAAGGTTTGGTAACATTTTTCCCCCTGAGAGTGTCTGTGTGTTCGTGTGTGGGAATATGCCAGTATTTACAGTATAATACTTACACGACTTTTACTGCTTATTTGGAAATGACGCACAAAATGGTGTTTTGAGGTATTTTCGCCTACCTGGCTTTTGCAATGGCACCTCTTTGTTTCCCAGGGAGTTAGAGACTTCGCAAGTGAACTTCTTGTATGCGTCCCAGTCGGAAGCCCTGACGCGCGCCTGACTCACTAAGGAGTACTTTCCGCTGTCCAACACCGCCGGGTATTGTATAATGTCAGTAGTCAGCGGGTTTTTGCTCTCATCCTTCCAAACGTAGCTCAGTCCATCGGCGGTTGCCAAGTCGCGGGTGACGCAGCCCAGAGTGACGAAATCACCAGACGAGCCGCACTGCCACGCGGGAAACAGGGACTTCGGGGCTTCTTGCGTTGCTGTATATAGACAAACATCAGCCAGACATATTATTATTATTATTATTATTATTATTTGCAATCAGCAGTTTTCTCTAGCATTATTTTTAAAATGTAATTTATTCTCATTTCTAATCGTTTCCATTTTTATACTTAATCTTTTTTTGTACTGTATTTTAAATATTTTATATAGGCCACTGCTACTTAAATGATATAAGTACATTAATCACAAGATATTACAATCTTATTTACCTATTAATTATATACTATTGACACACACACACACACACACACACACAATAAAAAGAGAGAGGGGGGGGGGAAATATACACACTTGAAAAATAAAATATACGCCTAAAAATTGTATTACTACATTTATATAAACAAAAAAAAATATTGTGACTACTGACATCTTTGGAGTAAACATAATACTACACATTGCTGCAATAATTCAATTCGATTATTAACAAAGGGCATGGATAACGTATAACTTTTTTGGGCCCCTCTGTATATATCAGACCGTAAACATATATTAATTACCTACCGTACAGTACATAACACAGTACATAACAAACGTTGCATTATCACAAAGGCACGTAAGCGATATTATTACACTTGAAACAAACTTCGTATGCACAATAGACTCAGATTACGATACATTTTAAACATTGTGGGAGGGGAAAAAATGAGTACGATAATTACACCAGCTCTTTTTCCGATTTAATTCGTTTTCACAAGATACTAAATGTACCGTATTCTTCAAATGTAAAAGTCCAGCAAAATTAATAAACTTTGTTTCCTTATATCAAAACGTATTGTAAAATAATTTCAATTTAGTCATGCGAAATCATTTACAGAGAGTTAGACCGAACAATTCTACAATTCTATTTTACATCGATTGTTTAATTTACGTTTATTACTCGCTAATCGAACAACAACAACAAAAGCAACAACAACTACGACGATGTCAAAGAAGTAAGCTCATCATTATAATTTATTGAATCTAACGGTGCTCCTTGAATTTTAAATTTTAATTCATGATCATTAAATTAATTAAACCCACTGATTAATGCTAAGCATATAACAAAACAAAATAGTCTAAATACACAATATTGTCAGTAATAATAATAATAATAATAATAATAATAATAATAATAATAAATCATAAACATTATAACACCCTAAGTTAAACCACCCAAATAATTTGGCAGGATTTTGTTTCGCAGAAAAATAAAAATTTATGACAGAATCTGTCGGTGTATTTTTATTTTTATTCTACATTTACACGACTTTAATCTACTGCCTCCTATAAAGCTGAGACGCGCAAAACAAAGAATAAATGCATAATTTTTAATTGTTAATAATTTCAAACCAAATTATTTTTTAAATGACAATAAGCGAAAAAAAAAAACTTTATCAGTTTAGCAGTTTAGCAGTTAAAAGTTTTGTCAGTTTCTTTTTCAGTGTTACATCAATGGGTACACAAAATGTCTAAAGCAGGAGCAAAATTATTAAAGTAAATGAATAGTTTATAAGACGTAGTAATAATAACAATTCACTTAAATTAAAAATAATCGTCTCACAATCTCGCAGCGATAAAAAAAAAATACTAAGGCATTACAGTTAAACATATATGTAGCTAAACAATTTTATCGCCTTTTAACAATTTCAAAGTTTTTTTTTCAGGTTTACATTTTAGATCGTTATTATCGCTAGCCTAAATATGAACACAGAAATAAAGTTGACGGTAAAAGCGCTGAATTACTTACCGCTTGTTACGGTGACAGCTGTGCCTTTTCCCCAGTAATCAAAAGCCCAGTTACACAGTGCTGCAGTTTCCAGCACATCTCGATACATTTAACTAAACTAAACTGAACTAAAATAAACTCAACTAATATAGGAATATTATCACGCTTATTGACGCCGAAGACTTTATAAATCCGAATATCGTCCCACATCATATTAAAAATAATGTCCTGTTTAATTTAACCCCCTCAAAAAACAACAAACCATAATTAAAAACGCAATATATTGTAGCGCATTAACTGTATTATAATGTGAACCAAAACTGAGCTTAAACGCAAAACCCTGAACTTAACATTTTTAAGTTTGAAGTAAATTCGAAGCGCTATTTTCGTTGTCTACGAACAAGCAGTAAAGTCTAATGTTAAAACTTCAGGGTGCAGTAATTACCACCAGTCAGATTTATAGTTTTTGCGATTTAAAAAAACTGCAGTTAGTTTAACGGCATAAATAAGAGATAAATCTTACCAGAAGTAACGGTGACCGACGTTCCCTTTCCCCAGTAGTCAAAAGCGTAGTCACAGTGACCGAAATCTGATCCAACATCGTTCAAAAAGACCTAACTGTCCGATCTATCTATATGTTAATCATAATATCTAAAATTCCCCTCACAAAACCCAGACCTAAGTTGGACTTTCGCGTTTCTCAACGTTAAAGAAGCACCTCTTGTCATTTTATGACGTTTTAATATATTGCGCGCATTACTCCTGGGCGTATTTCTTGTTTATACTAGCAAAAGTCATAAACAAAATATTACATTAAAAAATAAGACTTGTTCATATATATTTTTTCACAGTTAACGAAGTGCGACATTTTCACATATAAGACACATCCTTGGCTAACATCTTTAAAACATTGTTTATATTAAAGAATATAAACCACTACACTAGGCTTAAATCGCTACAGTTTTTCATCTGTTGTTGGTGATGTTAGAGAAGGATAATCTAAAGTGGTTTAGTTTTAATTTCTTACCTGAAGTCACGGTCACCGACGTTCCCTTTCCCCAGTAGTCAAAAGCACCGTCACAGTGATCAGGTTTAAGAAACTACTCGTACAATATCTGACCCAGAAGTGCTTCTAGCATACTGATATTTTTTCTTAAAATGACTAATTTAAGGGTTATGTTAAACGTGTTAAATGAATGAATTCCTACCTGATGTTACGGTCACTGAAGTTCCTTTTCCCCAGTAGTCAAAGTAGTCGTCACAGTGAATTAATTGGCCAATTCTCTATACAATATCTCCTCATTGAGAGGGGTTTTGCAGGGCGGTCACTAATTTCTCTCCCACTTTTATGAATTAACACTTGCCCTGTCTTACAGTGCACGTGCTTCGATTTATTTTAAATATTCGTATTGGTTCTGATTTTTATTATTTTTTTTATAATAAAAAAAGTTCTTAAACACCATGGAACAACAAAACAAGAACACTTACCCGAGGTCACGGTCACTGAAGTTCCTTTTCCCCAGTAGTCAAAGTACTCGTAGTCACAGTGAATTAATTGTCCAATTCTCTATACAATATCTCCTCATTAAGTGGGGTTTTGCAGGGCGGTCACTAATTTCCCGCCAACTTTTATGAACTAACACTTGCCCTATCTTACAGTGCACGATCTTCGATTTATTTAAAATATTCGTATTTTTTTTGTTGTTGCATTTTTTAATTAAACAAATACAAACACAATGAAGCAACAAAACAAAAAAACTTACCTGAGGTCACGGTCACTTGAGTTCCTTTTCCCCAGTAGTCGAAGTAGGTATCACATTGGTTAATACTTCAAAGCAATAGTGCAAAAACCGACATCTGTACCTACAATTCACTGTAACCCCAAATTTAGTTTCAAGTAAATTGAGTTTGATGTACATAAATTCCGGTGTATCCCACATATTTCTTAATTTTTTTAAGTACATACAACGTTTTTGAAGACTTTGAAGACTGTGCATTCAACAAAGAGTTTTGGGTTTAATTAATTAATGTCAATGATTTAAGCATAAAAACTGTTGCATATTTATTGCAGATGCTTTATTGCAGAAGGCTATGTCACAGACAACTAATGTCCAAGATGAGTACAACACTTGTAGAGATGGCAGTTGTTTTAGAAAAAATCACCTTCTATGTACTGATGAGTTTACTGTTGCTCTCGGCCTGTACATTGATGAGTTTGAAATTGCTAATCCACTGGGAACATCAAGAGGGAAACATAAACAAATAATTGAATTGGCTGTGGCACCAAGACATACCACTGAGTCAATATACATTCTTGAATACAAGGTGGCAGAGCATAGAGAGCTTCTTCAGTCTACATTCCCACAATTTAGTCTGCGACCCAAACACCATTATCTAGAGCACTACCCTCAGCTTATTAAAGTATATGGTCCATTTTGTGAAGTGTGGACGATGCGCTTTGAAGGGAAACATAAGTTCTTCAAAAACGTTGTGCAGTCTGCTCAGAACTTTAAGAATGTTCCTATGACTCTTGCCATGAGACATCAGAAAGCTGTCAGGTACCATTTAGCCTGCAGGTCCTTATAGGCCACATGTTGAGATGGCAAAGGTTACATCTGTGTTGGTTGCTTCTTTATCAGGGAACATTCAGAGAGCACTTAATCAGAAACTTCCTAATACATCATCAGTTCTTGTTGCATCCTCCATTTGTATTGATGGAATTGATTACAAAGGAGACATGATCCTTTCAGCTGGCTCATGTTCAGGCCACCCTGAATTTAAACAAAT
>JAQMYG010000008.1:23062110-23072201 GCA_030014215.1 Clariallabes teugelsi | reverse complement strand
TTTTACGGTTTTTGTTTGGCAGCCATTGCTGCCAGTCATTTGACCGTTTTTTTACGCTTTTTTTTTTTTACAGTGTACCTGTTACATGTACTAAAATGTAATATGTGTTTTGTACACAATAATTTTATGTTTCCAAGATGAACATGATTAAATCATGTTGTATTTGCATGAAATTCAACAACTTAACATGTAATAGATTCAATCATGTTGAGATAAACCAAAGGAGATCTTGTCACTGCGAAAATCGGAACTATCAAAGCAAGCATCGTGAGAAGAGAACACTGTCTGTTGAGAAGACAAACGTTTGGCGGGCGTGTGGAAGAGGTGTATTTCTTGTATTTTTAATCACACTTAAAATACCGACGGTCATATGCGCATGCTTAATCTGCGGTTCGGTTCAGGTTTTGGTCTTTTCTCATTAGTTGTGAAGTGATAAGAACAAATTATACGAATTTTTCCGGATTTGAATTGAATATCTATCTTTATATTTTTTCACAGCAGTTTGTGACTGAAAAGTGTCCTCTGTCTGCATCTGACTTCAAGAGTTTCCTGACCCAACGTATCTGTCTGTCATATTTAAAAGTAATACATTTATTCTGTTGGTGCTTAATTTTTATTTATATTTTGTATGATTAATACTTATTTGTGGTGTTTTATATTTCGTACATCTTCTCAAATTGAGACCTCATTTGTCAGTTGCTGCTGGTGTAAAACGGGTTTCCATTAAATATAGTCTCAGTTTTATCCTGTTTGTCTTATGCTTCCTTCCTTCACAGAATTTTCTTAATCAGGGCTCTTCAATTCCAGTCATGGCTGGCAAGTGTCCAGAAAAGTCTTTAATTCACCAACGCCTTAATCCACCCACTGTAGCTGGTAGTAAGTTGAATCAGCTGGCCCGGCTGGATTTTGAAGATCTCTGCTGCCGATAGTTTCATTTAAATTCAATATAAATTAGAAACGATTTCCATAATTTTTACATTGTAGTTAGTCTTTGAATGAACTTAATTAAATCATGGAAAGAATTTTCATGTGATTCAATTGCTTTCTTTCAGCAATTCTGTTGTGCCAACTAAATGTACTTGAGTTGGATCAACTCAATTTACAACTCAAAAATTTGTTGTACCAACCCTATTCATTTATGTTGGATAAACCTTAAAATATGTTAGCTTAACAGTATTAAATTATGTTGGATGCCGCTGTAGTAAATACGTTAAATGAACCTAATAAATGAATTTGACTGAACCTAAGAACATGAAGTAAGTCAACAAAATTGCTTAATGCTGAAAGAAACCCATTAAATCACGTGGAAATTCTTTCCATGATTTAATTAAGTTCATTCAAAGAGTTATTTTTTTTTTAGTGTAGAGTGTTTACTTAAATCTAATACACAAATGATGAAAATGCGAGCTCAATTTATGACGAAAGCACACGTGTTTTTGTACTGACATCTAAGTAGAAGTATCACTGTGTGTGTAGCGTGCACAGTAATACACAGCTGTGTCTTCTGCCTGCAGATTCTGTCCTCTCAGAGTCACCGTGCTGCTGGAGCCGTCTTTTGAAATACTGAACTTGCTTTTTAGAGACTCTTTATGATAAGTACTCCCACCTCCCCAAATGTAGTTTATCCATTCCAGAGTTTTCCCTGCAGGTTGTCGATTCCAACCTGTGGCGTAGCTGTTATCAGTAACAGAGTATCCGGATACTTTACAGCTGAGGGTTAAAGATTCTCCTGGCTTTAACATCACTGAGGAGACCTGAGTGAGTTCTACTGCACATTCCACATCTGAATCAAACAAAAGTCATTATTTCAGTAAAACAAATGTATGTACAATAGTTTACAACTGTAATATTTACTAGCATCTCTCTTCATATTTGAAATTAAACTCACAGGATGAAGCTGCCAGCAGCAGCAAAAATGACAGAAACATTCTTTAACTAAAAGTAGTGCTGAATTCTCCAGAGCCCACAGTGACTGAGGCTAATATTTCTCTATTTGAAGCTGTAAGGGGAAATTTGCATAAGTATTTGCTTATTGAATGCTGGTCAACTAAAAACACCCTGCTGGTTTACTTCCTGTTTTTAGAACTTTAATGTATTTAGTGCTTAATTTGATAAATATTTATTAAAGACTAACCGATTAGGTTTTATACTGTCAATTATCATAACACAGATGTCACATACAAGTTAAATTATTCCATCAATAAATATCAATTGTGAACATCACAATCATAATTCCTAATAGACCTTAATATATGAGCATGTATGCCAGTCATATCCTGCTAAACTTTGTTACTTTAAAGACAACCCTGCGTTTATGGCATAGCTCCTTCCTCACCCCGGTCAAAGTTCAAGTTCTTATTTCCGCTCCCCGCTGGGAGACAAAAGGAGACTATAAAAAGTAGCCAGATCGCCAGTTTGGAGAGTGTGATGTTCAAACCAAGTTATACTAAATTCATGTCTTTCTTTTCTCGAATCACCAGATTCAAAGAGCTCCGGAAAATCGAATCTCCGGAATCACCTCAACGAAACATTATATGTACCTAGTGGTCCCGCTTGGCCTGACGAATGCCCCGACAGTCTCTCATCAATGACATATTCAGGGAATTCCTTAACTCATCGGTCTTCATTTACTTGAGCAATATCCAAATCTTTTCTCAAGACCTGGTGGAGCAAAAACACCACGTTCGCCTAGTGATTCAGTGGCTCCTAGAGAATAAACTCTTCGTCAAGGCAAATAAATGCGAATTCCATGCCGCTTTGACCATGTTTCTCGGGTTCATCATTGGCTCTTCAGGCATCAAGATGAAGACAGCCAAGCTTCAAGCAGTGGCAAATTGGTCTACACCCAACTCATGGCAGGAGTTTCAGAGGTTCTTGGGCTTCACAAATTTCTACCACCGATTCATTCAAGGCTACAGCTCCATCACTGCCACCCCTTACAGTCCTGACCTCGCCCAAGACCCAATTCAGTTGGAACCAGAATTCCGACAGAGCCTTCAAAGAGCTCAAGAAGTAATTCACATTCACTCCTATCCTCACCATTCCTGACCCATCACGACAATTCATTATGAAGGTCGCGACTTCCAGAATAGGGGTAGGAGGAATCTTTTCCCAGAGGTCCATGCACAATAACAAGCTGCAACCCGCAAATTTTTTTTCTCACCGCATAACCCCTGCTGAGGTGAACTATGGCATTGTGAATACAAATAATATAAAATACAAATGAAACATTAAACGAATTTACAATCACAGTATTAAAATTACAGTACAAATTTAGAATTTAAATTAAATATTGGCGTTTCTTATTTGTAACGAATTTAGCAAAGTAAATGTTAACAGAGTGAGTTTTTATATTTTATCATGGTTAACACTCACGTAACAAAAAAACTCTACAGTATGTGCATCAGAAAAAGTTGGTGTGCCACAGGTGTTGTCAGATTAATATTCAAAAACTATATAATAAAACTATATAAGCTACATAGCCTTTATAAGAATCTACTTTTATTTAAGTGCACGCACAATGAAGACAAAACGTTATGATCTTGTAATTACTATTGTGATACTATTCTGTATCGGTTTCTGTGAACTTGAGCACATCAGAAAATTAACCAAAACTCAATGTATACTTCCTCACAGATGTTAGAAATGCTTACTTATAGAAAGCGAAATGTCTGCTTTTATATAAACTAATGGAAAACAAATTGCAGGTTATGTAATTTGTATGAAACGTGAATTACTGGCTCATCCACTGCTACTAAGATGATGAGATGAAATGATTGATCTTCATCACTACAGCCAAAACCAAAGACATCACTAATTTATCAATGAATTATTAAAATGCCCAGAGTCAGAGTCCTTGCTGTTTTCCCCGATGCATTCATAATCATTAGTCTACTGTACTTCTGCCGGTGCGCTCTATGCGTAGGAAATTAAAGAAGATGATCACGATGCAGCCTCAGCATTCTGGAGCTCAAAGCTAATGTAAATTAAATTAACAAAGAGTGTAAGTAAACAACAATAGTTTATAAACTTACATTTTTTTTAATATAATATTTTATTATAAATAATAATCCTGCACCTAGTTTAGGTGTGTCAGCTGCCACTGAGGGTAAATCGTTCAGTGACAAGCCTGTAAATCTCCATGTAAAACATCTTTATGAATAAATTGTTTAAATGTATGTATAATGAACTATTGATCATTGATTTAATAAACTCTATTCAGATGTAAAAATAAAAAATGCTCATTGCTGCGCTGTTTGGGGGGAGGAATGTGCTGATGACGTTTGGTTTGTATGCTGTGATCTGAGAGAGTGTGTGTCTGTGTATATGTGTGTGGTGTCACCTGAGAGGTGTCACTAGGTCTTACAGTACATATGCATAAAATTTGTGAATTATTCAGTGAAACAGAAGCTCTCCTGAAAAAGTTGGGCACATCAGTCACTTTACACCAAATGGAAGGTCTTTCTGAGTGTTATAATATAGTTGTAACATAACAGATATAAAAAAACAAACAAACTGTGAGCACTGACTACTAAACCTAAACCGAATACGTGGATTAATTAACCGAGATGCGTGTTTCTTAGCCCCACCCTCACTAAAACGGCGTATTCAGAGAAAGGCTCATCTGAGAGAGGTTGTGCACGGTCCACTACACAGCAAAAGTATGTTAGTATATTATGACTAAAATAAATCGGTTCACATCGGCATGCGTTTCACACTGCGACACAAAAATAATGCGTATTTAGCGAGAATTTGCATTTGTTGTATTTCTGGGGAAAAGAAATCTCTTATAAATTTCATATTGCGCGTGCGTTAATCTGCCTTTTGGATCAAAACTCAATACGTAAAGTGAAAGAGCGCACATGTGTGCTGCAGGTTAACGCATACATTTTACATTCACTAAATTAATTAAATTAAACTGCTGTTTAATGAGAATACAGACTTAACCAGTTGTTGGGTCAAAATAACATAATGTACGTTACACTTGATATCTATGTATCATAATGAAATCAACCTAAGCTTAAATAATTCAGTTTGTAATGATATATAAACTGTCAATATGTCTATGAAGCATCCTTTTTTTAAATTAAGAAGCATGTGAGGAGCTAGCACATGACCAGTACTGGTACCCTACTGTATATCATGTGAGAGTAAGTTTAATGACTGGACATACTGTAGCTTTAATGATAACTGCTGTGCAAAATGGATCTGAAATGGTAAAGAGATACAGTAGATTGTATTAATTTGTAGCCGTGGAGTCAGAGGGTACACAGACTCACTAAAACCAGGTTCAGCTTTACTTGGGGCACCTCCAGTTAGACAGTGACTCTCCATGGTCAGAATGTGCAAATGGAAGACATAACGGTGTATTTCTGTTTAAGATTATGTTTGATCTCTTGATCACTTATTCTTATTAATCTTTATATTTTATTTCTTGATAATTATTTCTTATTATTAATCATATCCAATATCCTTAGTTTGTAAATGATGAAATATGTAAATCCTTAGATTTAGATGGTGGTTTGTTTATAATAAACGTCTCCAAGGTTTAGTTTCCTGCTGAGGGAATATTTACAGCGAATGAGGAAGTGCATGTGTAAGTTTTTGTACAGCTCTGGAGTCTGTTGTGTCAGTGTGTCTCTTGCACAGTAATAAACAGCCGTGTCTTCAGCTTTCAGACTCTTCACTTCTAGGTACAGGATGTTTTTATTGTTGTCTTTAGTGATGGAGAACTGGCCCTGCAGAGACTGAGCGAAATACGTGCTAGTGCCAGTATCAATGTATCCGATCCACTCCAGTCCTTTTCCTGGTTTCTGACGGATCCAGTTCATCCAGTTACTGCTCATTGAGAAGCCGGAGACAGTACAGGACAGAGTGACTGACTCTCCAGGTCTCTTTACCACAGGAGCAGAGGAGGTCAGGGACTGTCCATAAGAATCTGGAAAAAAAAAAAAGTAGATCTAGTTAATATAATGTAATATTCATCATGTCAGAATGGATGATTTTCCTGTTAATCATTTCAGGAAAAATAACAAACTTACATGAAAAGAGTACAAGTAAAATACAATATGCTAAAATCATCCTTCTCTGAATTCTGCTTCAACCAGATTTTGGAAGTATTATCTATCACAGAGCTCACTGGAAACTTGAACAGCCAAGAACATGCTGTTTATACCCAACTCTATTTGAATAGGGAGTGTCCATGAGCACTATGGATATATTAAATTCACAATCACAGGCTGCTCAGTGTATGGATATGGCTGGTGTTTATAAACTGTAACATCTAACAGCAGAGTAAAATCAGACAATGGATCAGTTCTCCATTAAATTAGATCCTCCATAATAAAGCTTTATCTATTGTTCAACACAACATACAGAATACCTATTATTTATACTTAACATTTATTTACTAACACTATTTATTATATTTATACTGAACACTTTTAACAGTTGAACACATTTTTTATTAATATATGATTATTAAACAGAAATTTTATTAGATATTTTAAGCACTTTTTTTCAGTTTGTTTTAATGGTGCATTTGTTAAAGTTGTCTGAATTAATGTTAGGTGTTGTTCCTGCTGTTATTTATGCTTGTAGTTTTGAAAGATAATAATTACAATTAAAATATATTTTTTATTACACCAATTATTTTCTTACAAAACATAATGCATTGCATGTCAATAAAAGTGAGCTACGAGTGCAGGATTTGCATTAAATGTGACAACTACTACACAGCCTTGAAGAGTTAGGTTTAGTAATTAATTAGATATATTTTTTGTTTAAAAACTCAAATACTTGAAATAAACTGGTCTCTATTTGATGTGGCACAGGGTTTTGTAGGAAATCTTATAAAGACCACAGGTGTGTATTGGGCTGGAATTCCTACAGTATTAGCTTCTTTGACTAGGATCAGCTACTGCCACAATCCACACACCATGCTGACAGTACTGCCATGTCCAGTTTTACAGGGTTTTAGGGACAGGGATCATATATCTATCATCCATCCATCCATCCATCCATCCATCCATCCATTTTCCAAAAGGCTGATCCTGTATAGAGGTGGAAGGTGCATGGAGCTTATTCTTACACACACACACACACACACACACACACACACACACACACACACACACACACACACACACACACACAGAGGCAGATCTAGAAAATTTAACATGTGGTTGCACAGGGGCGGTAAAATATTTTGGCCAGGTGGCATGAGAGCACGGTCTGAGGGGAAGTGTGTATAAATACAGTTTATAAAGTATTACACAAAGATCTGTGTACATACAAAATGCAATTTTTAAAAGATTATTTTATTTATTGAGGGAAAAAAAGAACCTACCTGGCCCCATGTGAAAAAGTCATTGCCTCCTTTCCCTAAAGAATGAAAAAAAAAATCACTTAAATATGACTTAAATCTGACAAAGTGAAGCATGGTAAAAGACATTAAAAAGCAAGACGATCTATAGAAGTTTAAGAACAGATGAGAAACAAAGTAACTGACATGTACTGTATACATCTGAAAAGGGGTGTCAAGCCATTTCTAAGGCTTTGGGACTACAGCACAACACTGTAAGAGACATTATCCACAAATGGAGAAAACTTGGAACACTGATGAACTTTCGCAGAACTGGCCGGCCTACCAAAATTACTCCATGAGCACAAGAATGACTCATCAAGCTCATAAAATAAGTCAGAAAAACATCTAAAGAACTGCAGGCTATGACACAAATTCTAATCTCAACCTTCCTAAGACTACTTAAGACTGTGTTCATACTGTGATTGTGGTGTTTTGTTTTGAACTGGAATGTTGGTTTTGGAGTGTGATATATTGGTATCCAGTGCAATATTTATTTGAAAATGCTGATTTATTTGAAAATGAATACATTCTTAATGCTGGATATAATTTCTGCTTTTCATATAAATATGCCACTGATACATTTCATATTAGTTCTAATTTTTATGCAGTTTGAACTTATGCAGTACAGTTACATGTATATTTCTATAACAGATTATAGAAACTAGGACTATACTTTACAAAAGCAAATAAAATGTATGTAGAAAACTACAAGTAAGATGTTATCTTATTTAAAGAAAAGAAGAATTAGCCCTTTCATGGTGTTTACATACTGTATGTTTTATATAGGTTTATCTCTTGGACCTGAGGTCACATGTCCAATCTATTTTAGAGCTTTTCCTGGTTTCTATCCACTGCCTAGTCAGTCAAAGGAAGAGGTCCAATGTTCACATGTCCAGTCTGATCTTATCATTGCTGACACCCAGCAGATAAAACCGAATCATCAAAGACAATCATAATACTCACAGTGACGTCCATCTTAAGTCTTGATTCAGTTTTGTGACACAAGCTTTGGGTGAGCAAATTGCAGATTTTTATAACAATATAAATTTGTATAGTTTCATAACTTCAAAACAATTGAGATGCTGCCCCCTACAGATGAAATTAATTCATCATAATTAAGTGTTTGTAGGAGTGAAGCTGCCCACAACCTGTACATTTCATTATATCTCTGGTCAAATTCTGCTAAACAAACTTAGTGTATATAAATAGAAGAAAGTAACCATCGCCCTGTAATGTTCCTGCTGCTTCTATCACAAACAGAAACAGTGATTTTATATAAATTTAAATACAAATTAATTTTTATGTAGTTATTTATTATTATTTTTGTGGAATTTTTTTTGTGCAGCATTTATTATTTATAGCAGGTGCAATGTTAACTTGACATGTAGACATGCACAATTCTATTGCCAATAACTTGACTAACATTTATTATTATTTGTAGTAGTATTTAATTAAATAGATAGATAGATAGATAGATAGATAGATAGATAGATAGATAGATAGATAGATAGATAAGCAGGCAGGCAGGCAGGCAGGCTTTATTAATAAAGGCTTAAATTATTGTGTTACAACAGCAGGGAAGGGCAAAAAAAGTGCAAACTGACATTTTGAAATAAGAAAAAGAGATAAAATGTGCAAATTGTCAGTGTATGTACAGTATGTGTGTCTAAAATGACTGAAAAAGAAATTAAATTAGCAAATTGTCAGTGTATGTATGTGTGCGTAAAGTGACATTGAATATTGTTATTATTGTCATCTGTTACATAGACGGGAGTGATTGTACAGTGCAATGGCGAATGGTAGGAATGCTTTCCTGAACCGTTCTTTGTGACAGAGAAGCTGGATCAGTCTGTTAGAGAATGAACTCCGCTGCCTCTGTATGGGATCATGTAGTGACAGAAGTTTGTTCAGTGATCTGTTGTCCCTCACTGTCTCCAACCTGTCAAGTTTGTGTCCAATTATTTGTTCAGCCTTGCGGATGATTTTATTTATCTTGCCTGCATCCCTGGCACTGATGCTGCTTCCCCAGCAGACTGATAAAACATTTCCAGCATCCTTTTAAATACATTGAAGAATCTGAGTGTTTTCAGGAAATAAAGGCTGCTCAACCCCTTCTTATACACAGCGTGAATGTTGGTCCTCCAGTCCAATCTGCTGTTCAAGTGAACAACCAAGTACTTGTAGTTGTCCACAACCTCAATCTCCTCACCCATGATGGTAACAGGTACATCATAGTTTAATCAAAGCCTTTTAGAGGTTGTGAGCCCATCACCACACATCACCACACTAGGCTTCATTCTCTCCAGGGAGAGTATTTTTTTCTTAGCTGATTTCTTAGCTGATACATTTTCTTATACCTTACAGTTAAAAGGAAAATCATTAGGGATAAGAAACTCTAGAGATACGCTCCCTGGTATAATGACCACACACGCACTTTAAAACAGACTGCTCGAAAAATTAGAACGCAAATGGATCAAACTAAATTTTTAGTATTTCAAATATCATGAAAGGAGAGCACCCTAAATTATAAAAAAGCACATCACCCCTATCTTATCCACACTGCATTGGCTCCCTGTGAAATTTTGCATCGATTTTAAAATACTACGATTGACATATAAAGCATTAAATGGTCTGAACTGGTCTGAATAGAGTGAACTGCTAGTGTCTTACGATCCGCCACGCCTACTTCGATCAAAGGATGCAGGCTGCTTGTCAGTACCGCGTA
>JAQMYG010000008.1:22881063-22891246 GCA_030014215.1 Clariallabes teugelsi | reverse complement strand
TTTAACACTTACAGTGTACGGCTGCCAGCAGCAGCAGCAGCAGTATGGATATAGAGATCATTGTGTGGTTTGAAGCAGAATAAGTAAAGCTCTTGGTCTCCATTGCTTAAATATACAACAGGGAGGGACATTTGCACAGAGACACTCCTTATCTGAGGGTAAATGTCACAGATTCCAGATTCCTGATTGAGTTTAAGTTTTAATAAACAAGACAAAAATGTCATAATTCTTAATGGTTGAGATTATACATGAACAAGTGTTTTAATATTATATTTAATGAACATAAAAGAATATAACCGCAGTACATAATAAAGTCAGGGATTGCTTTGATAATACTTATTAAATATTATCATGCATGATGAGACTCAACACAAATTCGAACTACTTTTTCTACACCCAATTTATCCTTATGCCATTGGATGTGCAGAAACATTTTGAGGTGCTCTTCCTCTCACCTGAAAAAGGGATTTCTTTTTTTATTATTATTATTTTTAGTATTTTCTGTATTTGTTTTTTGATGTCATCCATCGGCATGTACTTGAATTGTGTAAAATGTTGTTATTTAACTGACCACAAACCATTTAAATTTCTAAATTGTGTAACATTTGAATGATTAATGAAATATAAAGAAAGGCACACTGCTAGTTAACGTTAAAAGATTATTGCTGATAATATTGAAAACACCTCCATGTGTAACTGAATCTTGACTTTGTGACTAAGACACCTCAGTCAGTCTGGATCAGGAACAACATCTCCAGCCATGGCTGTGTGTTCAGTTAACTGCTGTTCAGTTTGTTGACTTAAGACTGTGCCTGCAAGACACTGCTCAAATCAAATTATCAGGTCCTGCTGATTACATCACTGTGGGGACTATTAAATTGGCTATGGGATATTAAATATTTTTATAGAAGTAGTCTCCTGAATCAGGGAATTCTTCAGGACAGAGGACTTTTTGTGTTTCTCAGCAACATGCCAAGATGTTTTTAAAATCCCTCATTAAAGCACAAATTTGTAAATCAGGAGTTGTCTCAAGCACAGATTAGGTGCCTCATGTGCACTTGATTTAGAACACATCAAGTACCTGGACTTTATAATTTGTTAATTAAGATATTGATTAACAAATATCTTTCATATAAATGAGTAATGATTAGTAGTAGTATAAACATGCTGCAATATTTCCAAATCAATGGACGGAGCATTTATTTCAACTAATCCTTAAATATTCTGTACAATAAAGGGATTATGTATAGTTCAAAGTGAACAGGTGTTGAAGAACAATTAACAATTGTGTGTGTGAAATAAACAAAAATTAGCCACTTTTAAAGAATGTTTGAACATTAATCAGAGTTTGTGTAAGGGGAATCCACTGATCTGTGTCACTGTGGCTCTCTTGCGCAGTAATACACAGCTGTGTCTTCAGTTTGCAGATTCTGTCCTTGAATTGTTATTGTGTTAGTTGAAGTGTCTCTGGAGATGCTGAACTTATTTTTCAGTTTGTCACTGTAATATAAACTCCCACCATTGCTGATAAATACAATCCACTCCAGAGCTTTTCCTGTGGGTTGTCGGATCCAAGCTGTAGACCAGCTTGTAACTGAATATGAAACCTTACAGGGGATGGAGAGACTCTGACCTGGCTGGACTGTCATGGCAGCAGGCTGAGCCAGTTCCACTCCATGCACATCTGTAGAAGAAAATACACTGTGATATCTCACACAATATACAGTATGCTGAACATTTATTATTATTGTAGTAAATTAATATGTTATGTTATATTATATAAAGCACTTACAGGAAGCAGTTGCCAGCAGGAGCAGTAGAGATGTAGAGAACATGGTGTGTTTTGTTTCTCTTCTCTGTTCTCCTGAATTTAAGAGATCACATCACATAAATTAAGTGATGTCCAGCCCTGATGCTTGTATTTGCATATCTGATGATGGGAGGAGTTAGTATTTTAAACCATGTTTAAAATAGACAAATCATTTTTATTTTTGGTGGGGAAAACAGTTTTCTTGATAAATGCCCCTATTGTATTAGAAACCCGACTAACAACAGAATAACACAAACATTATTAATATCATATACATATTATATGTCTTCCCATAATGTTCAAAATTGTTTTTTAAAGCTTTCATTGGCCGCCACAAACATAATGAATTATTGGAGCCTTGTGTTTGTGTGTATGCGTGTGTGTGTGTGTGTGTGTACTTATTGAACTGTCACTATTCATCTTTTAACTTTATTTTATTTTATATTATTATGAAATAATTATTGCACCCTGTCCAGGGTGTACCCCGCCTTGTGCCCTAAGCCTCCTGGGATAGGCTCCAGGTCCCCGCGACCCTGAATAGAGGATAAAGCGGTATAGAAAATGAATGAATGAATGAATGAATGAATTAATGAAATAATTATTATTTTAATCATATTTTATAATGTGAATGTGATGTGATGTGTAGAGTTTCTACAAAGTTTTCTACATCAGAATGAACATCATGCATATGCATAGTTGTCTGGCAAAATCTTATATAAATCTTAAACAGCCAGTGAGTGTAGGACTGCTTCTTCACCACAGTCAGAATAAAAACATGAAATGGTAGAACTTTACTTGTGATTGAGGTAGAGGAAAAACCTCACTATACTGTTTATGAGTATCTATGCTAGACAAAGCAGAAATTTTACCACATGAAGCGTTTATTCAGTCACAACACAACTGAATTTACTGATATTGTTTAAACCTCACAAGTCTTAAAGTTTATTGTTCATACATTTATAATGTGGGTGCACGTGAAATGGTATACAGTACAAGGCCAAAGACTGATGAAACTATGAATCTGACTTTTTGGATTAGTAGACTGGATTTGATTGATTGATAAAGTTTAGGACAAAATGGTTTGGTCAGCTTTTTATGTCTTTGTTCTCTCATAATAAAGAATCCAGTCATATATGTCAAACAGTGTGGCAGTTTTAACATGTCCTTTGTTATCTGGGCTAGGATTTGTTCCTGCAAAATCATCTTTTGTAAGGAGCCAAGACAGAGGTTAAATAATGAGTCTGTCTGAAGAAATCTAAAAAATGTTTTGCTAAATGTGATTGTCCCACACAGTGAATGTCACATTTTGACAGCTATGCATCTCAATGAAATGGACACAATACTGATCATGTCAGTTTGTAATGATGTAATGACTTTCAACATGTTCACCATGCGCATCTGTCAGAATTATTATTTATTCAATGTTAATTCATTTTTGAGTTTGTTGCATTAAAGATCTTAAATCAGGATTTTGTTCACTGTTCATGAAGGAACATAATACACCAAAAGGATACATCATGCTTTGGATACGTCAATAGCTTTCTGTACTGGGAGTTTTTGTACAAGGATGTCATTGTTCTGTCTCACTGTGGTTGACGAGCGCAGTAATACACAGCTGTGTCTTCAGTCTGCATGTTCTGCCCTGTTAATATTAATGTGTTGCTGGACGTGTCTCTGGAAATCTGGAACCTGCTTTTCAGTTTCTCACTGTAGCCAGTGTAACCATCATAACATATATCTCCGATCCACTCCAGAGTTTTTCCTGCAGGTTGTCGTATCCAGTGTGTACAGTAGGTACTTGTTACTGAATATCCAGACACTTTACAGGTCAGAGTCAGTGACTGACCAGGTGTTACTACTGTGGATCCAGTCTGGATCAGCTCAACACTGCAAACACCTGTTGAATAGTTAAAAAAAACGAGATATTTTAAATGTTACAACAGAAAAAAAAGCCACAACTGTATTATGCGTCACTTTACAGTGTATGCCTGCCAACAGCAGCAGCTGTAGGGATGCAGAGATCATTATGTATGAAGCAGAATAAGTAAAAGCTCTGTGTCCTCGTTGCTTAAATATATAACAGAAAGAGACATTTGCATAGAGACACTCCTCATCAGAGGAGAAATTTGAAGGATAACTCTATATTAGGAAGCCTTTCCATATACAGCATTTAATTCTGTTTAATTCACTTTTATTACAGTTTGTTCCCAGTTCATACACAAAAGCATAAACATTGACCAGGTTACATTATTGAGTTTTGCTAAGAAAGGGCTCAATCCACAGTAGACCAGGTGGTGGGGTGGAACATCATTGGCAACCTTGTCATTGTCAGTGTCCCTGGGCAGCATGGAGGAAATCTTACTGTGTGCTGCCATTTGTCAGTGTGGGGCCATACTTCATCATGCACAGCTTTCCTTATAACACTCCCAGTTTGCTAATCCTTCTTGAACTTAAAACTATCCTCATCCTTCCACATAAAATGACCAGGATCTGAGGTGGGATACAACGTGATCTGTTTCATTGTGTTTTGCTGTTTTTTTGTCAGTTAAGCTGAGCACTTTGTGTAAAGAGTTTTTTTTATTATTATTATCATTATTTTGTTATATTTTGGTATCTGTGCGTTGGTTTTCTTTGTAGTCTTTCTCATTGTACTTACACAGGTTACATTGCTGAGTTTTGCTACATACCACATAAAATAGGTAACATTTGTCTTTGTGCTAGCGTATCCACGTAGCACTGTAAATGCTATTTCAGGACAAAACCCTACACTTCACCAAAACGGGAAACAGGAAACTTACTTCCACACTCATGCACACATTTGAAAATGTAACATGGCCTTATGCTTACAAAAGCATACATGAAGACTTCTGGTAGCATTTCAATTGATCACTTCAGTGTTTGTTTTGAAATGCCACCCTGCCATGGCCATGGAGAAGCGCATCGAAGAACGAAACAATCCAAGATCAGGACAAATCCACAACATTCAAATCCAGCTAACTGAGTTAGCGACGTACGAAGAACGGACCCCAGCATATGATAGATGTGTGTATTGTTTTGGTGGAAAGAATCAGTTTTGAGAAAAGGGTTTTGAGTGCAGTTTCATTTTGTGAGAGATTAGTACAGTTTTAACAAATTTTATGGAATGTGTCTAAACATTTTATAAAAAAAAAAAAAAAAAAAACTATAAATAAATAAACAAATAATTAAATGTGTTATGCCCATAGCAGTGTATAACTTGTTTTAATAAATTTGTCTTTAAAATAAGGGAGAAGCAGCCCCCTAGAGGTGATTTTATTTCCATCCACCCCTAGTAAATATTATACTGTATACAATACACTAGATCTTTGTTGGAAATGTGAGACAGCAGTATGCAATTATTAGGCACATACACACACGATACTGAGTCAGTCGCATGAGAATAAATTGTGTGAAGTATGTTTTTCGCAGTTTATGTGTTGAACTCTGATGCTTTTATTACAGGACCTTAAACTATAAGAACAGACTACGTGTTAAAGACAACACACTGTTATAAACAGGTAGTATAATTTCAACTAATTATTAAATATTTTGTACATTAAATTGATTACAAGGTGGTTCAAAATAAACAGTTTTTGAAGAATGTATTTTTTATTAACAACTATGTTTTGAAATTAACGAAAACCATTATTTTTTATTTAACCATTATTTTTGACCACATCTGATTATATTTATTCTGTTGTAAGAAAGTAAGTAAGGTCTTGACTAGGATTATTAGTTGTTGCTTTGAGTGGATGCTTGAACATGTGTCAGAGTTTTTGTAAGGGGAATCCACTGTCCTGTGACACTGTGTGAGTCTTGCGCAGTAATACACAGCTGTGTCTTCAGTTTGCAGATTCTGTCCTTGAATTGTTATTGTGTTAGTAGAAGTGTCTCTGGAGATGCTGAATTTGTTTTTCAGTTTGTCACTGTAATATAAACCCCCACTATAGCTAATATACCCAATCCACTCCAGAGCTTTTCCTGCAGGTTGTCGGATCCAAGCTGTATTCTCACTTGTAACTGAATATGAAGTCTTGCAGGGGATGGAGAGACTCTGGCCTGGCTGGACCGTCATGGTAGCAGGCTGAGTCAGTTCATAACTGTGGACATCTGTAGAGGAAAACATATGATATCTCAGACAATACAGTACATTGTAGAATGTTATTGTATTTACTATATTATATTATATTATATTATATAGACACTCACAGGAAGCTGCTATCAGCAGGAGCAGTAGAGATGTAGAGAACATGATGTGTGTTGTTTGTTTTCTCTGTTCTCTAGTTTTTAACAGATCATCATATCTCATAAATAGTGTGATATCCAGCCCTGATGCTTGTATTTGCATATCTGGTGGTGATGGGAGGAGTTAGTATAAACACCCATAAAATAAGCATGACATTAATTTCATGGAGCATATGTTAAAAAAATAAAAATTCTTGGACAAATGTCTCTTTTATATTTTAAACTGTTGTAAAAAAAAAAAAAAAAAAAATCATATTAACACATTTAGATAATATTCTACATATGGCTTTCCATAATTCCTAAGTAGGAGCGAAAGAGTGGGGTATGTGAAATAATATAAAGTAAATTATCTGTACAGGTATTAGTTTTTAGGCTGCTGAGAAATTGTTTACGTAAAAATAATACCTATACTAATATCTGTAGGTAATGCGTCACCACTGATACAAAATTAGATTAAACAGGATTTTAATGACCTATTGTGGATCCACTGAGGTTGTGTGTGTGTGTGAGAGTGTGATTTTATATGCCTCCTGCCAGTATTGAGTTTTGTAATAATAATATTGCAGAAAAAGCATGTGACATAAAAATACATGTGCTGATCCTTATACAGTAGCACTGTGTCAGTCAACATTAGCATGTTGTGTAAATAGAGAATGAGCGCCCCCTATAGGCCATTAAGCATAATTATAATAATGCACTTCTGTTTATGCTAAATACTGTTTATTCTGGACAAGTTAGCAGTGTGAGTAGACCTGACTGTCTATGGAAAATATAAAATACTGTGCACTACTGTTCAAATGTTAGTTAAAATTTACTTTGTTTTATTCATCTTTCAACTTGATTATAATCGTTATATATTTTAGAATGTGAATGGGATGTAATCGATTTTCAGTTTTCATTTAAAAAAAAAAAGTTTGACATCAGAATGAACATCATACATATGTATAGGCATGTGGCCAAAATATTATATAAATCTTAAACAGCCAGTCAGTGTCGTTTTATACTTGTCTTTGAAATCGGATACTGTATGTGAAAATGCCTGCGATGCTCCTGCACAACGGTCAGAATAAAACCTTAAAATGGTAGAACTTTATTTGTCGCTGTGGTAAAGGTAAAAGTCTATATATTTTACAAATATCTAGACTAGACAATGCTGCGTTTTGATCACATGATAAAGGTTGAAGAAATGCATATCTAAATAAATAATCTTCATCTTCTTCTTCTTCTTTCATTCATTCATCTTCTATACCGCTTAATCCTGCATTCAGGGTCGTGGGGGCCTGGAGCCTATCCCAGGAGGCTTAGGGCACAAGGCGGGGTACACCCTGGACAGGGTGCCAATCCATCGCAGGGCACACAGACGTAAACACACTCACACACTCATCTAAATAAATAATATAATGAAAATATGCACACAGAAGGACTTCTCATCTCACCTTCCTGTCTACCATAGTTTGGAGTTACACCTCACAGATCGCCAAATAAAATTAATCCAGCATTTAAAGAGTCATCAGTTTCACCCGTCAGTAGCGATTAATCTGATTGTTTGGTGGGAAGACATGGTATTAGAACCATTACAACCATTTGCAAAGTTGTAATGAAAATATAATTCATGGTGGTAACAGTTATTTGTTGTTGTTTTTTTAAGATTGAACTTATCCTTACTGATTAATTTTCTATAATAGCTCTTCCAGTATGCCCCCCACACCTTTTTTATCTTTTATTTTAAAAAATATTTTGTGTTAACTGAGTAAAACGGTAGTAGGAAAAACTACTCTCATTGACATGGGTCAACAATAATAATAACATCAACAACAACAACAACAACAACAACAACAATATAGCAGAATACCATAACTGCTTGGAAGAACACCTATTACAACAATAAATACACCACACTTAATATTACAATCTGCTTAATTGTTTACCAACAAATAAAATGCAACATTTCATTATTATACTGCAAAAAAACCTTGCACATCACTTTACTGTATACATCACAGCACCTGATGGATAACAGCACTATTTTATTCATGTTAGTTACTATATACACAATGCAAGAAACAGTGATTGTAAACATTCTTGCAGAGAAATTCAAATTTGTAATCCACAGTGCTGCTGGAGCCCTCAGATGAGAAAAGCATCTTGTACTTTACAGGAACTTTCCTCCCAGGACTGGATTTGTATATACAAGATGAACACTTGCTCTGATGCATGTCATGTCCGTTTAGTACAGGAACCTGTGGCCAAGTACACAGTATAGTGATCTTACAACAGTGCTGTAGTTAGAGCTATTAATCTGTATTAAGACTATCCCTCCGTCCAACGACCAGGTGCTGTGTATCACCACGGCTGATGTGGGAAAAACTCTATGCAGAGTCAATCCACTTAAAACTGCTGGACTAGAAAATATCCATGGTAAAGTGTTGAACAGCTGGAAGATGCTCTTATCAACATCTTGAACATCTCTCTGAACAGCCCCATCATTCCCACATGCTTCAAGACCACCACTATTGTCCCAGTGCCAAAGAAGTCTTCTGTGTCTTGTCTCAGTGACTACTATTCCATTGCACTCACTCCAATCACCATGAAGTGCTTCAAGCAGATCATCATGAGACACATTAGACTCTGCTGCCCCCTCACTGGACCCACTGCAGTTTGTGTATCATCCTAATTGTTCCATGGACGATGCCATCTCCGCCACACTCCACCTGGCTCTCATACACCGAGACAAGAAGAACTCCGAAGTTTGAATGCTATTCATAGATTTCAGCTCAGCATTCAATACCCTAAACACCTGATTGGGAAGCTGAGCCAGTTGGGCCTGAACACCTCACTCTGTAACTAGATTCTGGACTTATTAACAGTCTTCATATGAGGATGGTACCAGGATATACTTATACTGTACTGTATATAGACAAGGAAGTGGGAAGAAAATGTCATGTCTTCATATGAGAACAATCAGGTCTCAAGAGGATATTATAATAATCAACAATAAAAAAGGACATTGTTATACTGTACTTTAACCACTATATAAACTGTAAACAAACAGAACTACTGAAATTTTACACTTTATAATTCAGGTTTTTTGTATGCATTCGGTACAATATCATGCAAAACACAGGTTACAACTTCATACAAATACTGTATGTTAGGTCAGAATATATGAAGATAAATGCTATTAATAAGTAAATGAAGATAGACAGATATTAATTAAGGACAGAGAAAGTGAAATTTCTGAATTATTGTGTCATATGAAAAGACAGCGTATTGTAAAAGTTCCAAAAGTCTTCCCAGATTGGCGTTTCCCCAGGAACCCCTGTACTGTTCTCATCATGTAGTTTGTTAAACATTCGATCATACGAAGCTGTCTTAGTCATTATGTTGAGCCATTCTTTAAACTCTGGGCTTTTGGGAGTGATCACCATGATCATTGTGAACTTTCCCTTTGTAATATTTGGCATCAGCACCATATCTCCCAACAAACACAACCTTGATGATAATGGAATTGTTGTTTCAAGCCATCTACTCAAAATATTTAAGGTTTGGCGCCATTAAGGCTGAATAAGTGGACACTCCCAGATACAATGAATAAATGTAAATTTACAACAGACATTGGGTGTCAAAACCATTGTGTTGAGTCTAAGAGGTGTCAGATAAAACCTATGTGTGATTTTATACTGTGTAAATTGTCCTTTAGCTTCTCCTGAAAATGTACCTGTGTTCGACAAAATTCTTTTCCACTTTTCATCCCCTATTACAATAGCCATACCATTTTCCCATATTTTCTTTAAGTTGATGCAGTCACTGCTGAGCACATGGTTGGTCATCCTATAGAATACGGAGGCTTTTTGTTGGGGGGTGAGGCAGTTTTAGAAAGTATAAGACATGATTTCCATCTGTTTGCAGAATTTTTGTGGAAACACAGTTTCTAATTTGAAGATATTTCCAGAAATTTTCTGTAACCATAAATACACCCTGGCGGCACGGTGGTGTAGTGGTTAGCACTGTCGCCTTGTACCTCCAGGGTCTGGGGTTCGATTCCCGTCTCTGTGTGCATGGAGTTTGCATGTTCTCCCCGTGCTTGGTGGGTTTCCTCTGGGTACTCCG
>JAQMYG010000008.1:22823214-22833458 GCA_030014215.1 Clariallabes teugelsi | reverse complement strand
GATGGAGAGACTCTGGCCTGGCTGGACTGTCATGGCAGCAGGCTGAGTCAGTTCATAACTGTGGACATCTGTAGAGGGAAAAAAAACTGTTATATTTCACATAATATACAGTATGCTACACATTTGTTATTTTTGTAATAAATAAATCATTTATAAATAAATGTATAAATTTAATAAAGTACTCACAGGAAGCAGCTGCCAGCAGGAGCAGTAGACATGTAGAGAACATGGTGTGTGTTGTTTGTACTGGGGACACCTCTGTTTCACAGGTTTAAAAGAGAATATTGCATTGCATAAATAGAGTGATATCCAGCCCTGATGCTTGTATTTGCATATCTGATGGGATGGGATTCCTAAATGCGATGGGCGGATTCACGAGCACACTGAATCATTTAGAATAGTAAAATATGCAATTGCAGATAATTTACTATGTAGTAGCTAGTAGTTGCTAGTGTTGGTAAGTTAGTAAGTTACTGTAAATAGCCTAAAGATAGTTACACTGCCCAGCCCAAACAAAAGTAAATGGGCAAATACTTATGAACCTTTGAATTTGTAACAGTAATTTGAAGTGATTAAAATGATTCAGCTGCAACAATTATTTACAAACTTATTTATATATAAACTTAGTTTATTTATAAACTCTAAAATATACAGTGAGGAGCTTCTAATTTCTTAAACAACCATATTGGGAGATGTATCCCGTGGTTGTGATCAAGATTTTACTTTGTTTCTGGCGGACAGATTATTGTTCAGCATTAAGCAAAGTGAAAGTGCTGAAATGACTGGAATTGAGTTACAAACTCTCCAACGTATTATAACCTTATATAATTACAACATGAAAGGATGCTGATGAATTAGCAACTTTGTGGAGAATAAAAAAAAAATAATGAATGAGCATGATTGGAGATCATTTAAACACTTGGTGTAGTTGCATTAAAACTCTGTAGTAGAAGATCACAGCTATGTTCAATAGTAAAAGTACAACCATTTCCACATGCACAATATAACAGGAATTTACAAGATTGATACTCTTTGGTCCTGGGCTGTGGGAATTTGACTATAAGAGACAGTCTTAGTGTTTAGTGTTTCACATAAACACATTATTAGAATTTGCAGTATCAGTGTCTGTGGATAAAATATGTTGTACTTTGAATATGACTAACTTTAAAGATATTATTGTTAAAATAGATTTGTTATTCTTGAGAGCCAACTACAGATCTTGAGAATAGCATACAACATTCATGAAACAGCGTTAGTGACTGTACTGAGACTGAATACTGTCACACTGTTCTGTTTTCTGTACTGTTTTTATACAGGAATGATGATCTGTCTTACTGTGTGTGTAGCAAGTGCAGTAATACACAGTTAGGTATGTCTTCGGTCTACATGTTCTGTCCTGTTAATGTTACTGTGGTGCTGGACGTGTCCCTGGAAATATGGAATCTACTTTTTAGTTTCTCATTATAGCGAGGGCCACCACTACCACATTTCCATCCGATAACCTCCTGAGTTTGTCCTGCAGGTTTTAGTATCCAGTCTGTATAGTAGTTCAGTCACTCACTCACACACTCACTCACTCATCTTCTATGCCGCTTTATTCTATATTCAGGGTCGCAGGGACCTGGAGCCTATCCCAGGAGACTTAGGGCACGAGGTGGGGTACACCCTGGACAGGGTGCAATCCATCGCAGGACACACACACATACACACACACAGACTACAGGCAAAATCTAATCATTATAGATTGTGGTGGTGGGGGTGATGGGGTTGAACACAAAGTGGAAGTACTTTTACTACAACCAAGTTAATTATACATATTATTAGATATCATAATATATCCTTACGATGTTTTATTCCCATTATGCAATAAAAATCTATGATGTGCAGATCTCCGCTGAAAAATATTTACAGCTCAAAAGGCTATGTGTGTATAAATTGTTGGTGTCTGTTGTGTCAATACGTTTATTTCTGTGTAACACTTCACATTAACAGTTTAAAACATATAACATATTGATATAGTGAGATTTTCGTGAGGAGGAGTTATTTTACATTCACAGAGTGTCCAGAATCTAGACATCAAATCATTCAGAAGTGACTATTTTGTTATGTTTGGTTGACCGTTCATGGTATTACTTATAAACATAATACCAAAAATGCCTTGATTTTATTAAAACAAAATGTAATTATTGCCAAAATGCTGTGTTAAAAATGGAAGAAAACACTTCTGGAGTGGGTTCAATGTGAAGCCACTGCAAAGTGAAAAACTGCTACTTCTTTATAAACAAAAATAAATGTATATATACAGTATGTAAGCTTTTGAAAATTAAGTGCACAAAGCATACATACCTTTCCTTAATTTAATACATTTCTATTACATTAAATTCTTTCTTTTTTCCTAGCCATGACTTAAACCTCTCTTATCCCTTCTTTCCTTTACATTCTTTACAGTTTCTTTTCACACATCTAATACTTATACTTTAAGTCTTGCTTTGTTTCTTTTTTTAACCACAGGCAAAGCTTTGACATACCGTACCAGTCAATCCTCTACAAAAGTATGATGAGCCGTAGCCAAGGTCTTAAGTGTCTGGCATGTTCATGGAATCCATTTTAATCAACTTGGATAATTCTGGGTTACTGAGTTCTCCTGCATGGACGTTCTCACCTCTGCGGTCAGCCAGTGGTGTATTGCAGCCTCTTTCAAATTCAGTAACATCAATTTCAGAGTGCTAAGTGCTTAGAAGCACTAAACTGTATTTTATACTATATTTTTGAAGGAGGAATTTCTAGGAATAAAGGTACATCTGGGTTTGCTGACTTTGTTATTTTAACAGACAACTACAGTAATATACAGTACATGCTTGTCCAACAATGTCTTAAATTTGTTCTCACTCTCTCATCATCTATCCCACTTTATCCTGTGTATGGGGTCATGGGGGCCTGGAGCCTATGGGCCGGGGGTACACCCTGGACGGTACCCCTGGTTTACCTACAAACATTGTGAAAATATTCACGCTAAGTGAATTCCTGCATTGTACCGTGATAGGATGTCACCTGTGCAATAAGTCGTGAAATGTCCTCACTACTAAATATTTCACTGTCAACTGTTATTGGTATTATAGCAAAGTAGAATTGATTGTGAACCTCCAAACTACGTGTGGCCTTCAGATTAGTTCAAGATTAGTGCATAGAAAGCTTCATGGAATTGGTTTCCATGGCTGGGCAGCTGCATTCAAGCCTTATCATCATCACAATGTGCAATGCAAAGCAACGGATGCAGTGGTGTAAAGCACACCACCACTAGACTCTAGAGCAGTTATCTGGAGTGACAAATCACACTTCTCTATCTGGCAATCTGATGGATGAGTCTGGGTGTGACGAATGCCAGATGGTAGTTGTCTGACTGCATTGTGCCAAGTGTAAAGTTTCGTGGAGGGGGATTATGATGTGGGGTTGTTTTTCAGGAGTTGGGCTTAGCCCCTTAGTTCTAGTGAAAGGAACTCTTAATGCATAAAGTCATAATGACATGGATGAGCAAGTTTGGTGTGGAGTCCTGACCTCAACCCTATATATCCTTTGGGATGAATTAGAGTGGAGACAGCAAGCCAGGCCTTCTCGTCCATGATCAGTGTCTGTCCTCACAATTGCACTTCTGGAAGAATGGTCAAAAATTCCCATAAACACATTCCTAAACGTAATTATGTCATTATTACTAATATGATTATGATTTTTTTTATAATGAATGAATAATTATTTCTGACCTTAATCTGTACGTTCTTCCTTAATTTTTTTATTCATCATTTGGAAATAGACATGTTTCAATTTGCTTAGATTTTTTTTGTGGGCACTGTCTATGTAAGTGTATAGTACATACATGATTAAGTTTAGTTTATTATTGTTGTTATTTAGAGGACACTTCTGCCCTTTAGTCTCAAAGATAATAGTAGAAGAAGAGTTTTAATTGTATTGTTTTGTATTGAAGAGTTTTAATTGTATTGAAGTGAGCTACTGCCCTCTGGAGGTGCAAAAAACACTTAGTTTGTTTCTCTTCCTGCAGTTGTGTGTTGCACTGAGCTGAGTATGTGAGTTTCCGTTACTGATAAAAACATCCACTTTACCAAATAAAGGATTAACTGTATATTCAACCTAGTACGACACATAAGACCAAAGCTGAAATATGATTTTTGATATTTCAAATACGGAGGGGTCTTAGCCCTGCTACTTCATTTATAACAGGCATCCCTGGGGACAAGTGTACTGCAGAGATATAAATGTACATAGATGTTTTGGTACAGGGCTGCAGTGAGTTGTATTGCTGTTTTTTTGTTTGTTTGTTTGTTTGTTTTTTTCTGCACAGATATAATAATTTAATAAAAATGAAACAAACCAACAAAATAATGTGCAGGACTGTTGATCTGGTTAATGTTTTATGTAAAGAATAGGATGTAGGGAGATACATTATTTGAAATTCATTCCATTAAATTAAATTGAATTCAATTCAATATTATTTGTATAGCACTTTTAATAATGGTAAATTCCAAAAAGCAGCTTTACAGAATCTAAATGATGGAAATGTGTATGAAATGTTGGAAATATTTATAAATCAGAATTGTTAGGTAGTTCCTGATGAGCAAACGAAGGGCGATGGTGGCAAGGAAAAATTTCCAGAGATGGCAATAGGAAGAAACCATAAGAGGAACCAGACTCAACATGGACCCCATCCTCATTTAAATAACAGATAGCAGGAATTATTTTTCAGGCGGCTGGAAGTTCAATATAACAGATGATGTGTTTAAGTTAATAGCGAGCCCAGTTCATTATTGCATGCAGTTAACAAATTATGTGTTCTTAATAGATACTAATAGAAGTAGGTTTGTTTCTAAAAATCTAGACAGAAAACTGGTTGAGACTAGAGGTCTGTATTGGGACTGTGATGCAGGAGGTTAGATGGTTGAGGAACTGTTAAAACCCACAATGCACACACCATGATAAGGGTATTACAATTTCTATTATTATTTATTTTATTATTATTATTATTATTATTAGCCAAACTTATGCCCCCATTCCACTGAACCAAATGTCCTGCCTTTTGGGCTCTGAATGAATTCTGACAAACAAAGGAAGACATTTTTACAGCTTCATTTCGAGTTGGAGTGACCACCAACTAGTGATGGGTCGTTCATGAATAATTAGTTCCTTTTGAGTAGTCTCGTTTGTGTATGTAGTTGTATTGGGTGTTTGTTTATTGAAAATGTAACATTTTAGTTTATTTCTGAACAAAAGAATGAAATGAACTAAATGACTCAAAAAAAAGATTAGTTTATTTTAATGAACAATTCGAAGAACCGAGTCATTAAAATGATTCAAAGTTTGCCTCACTACCATCAACTCATGACCCTCTTGTTGACCTCCAGAGCACATGTTATTCCTCAGGAACAAAAAAAACATACTTTCATTTACAATTCCAAAGAAAATCATTTAAAGTGTTCCAGTAGGGCAAATATATACAGTAGGTAGTCAACCAGAATGCCTATTACCACCATGCTCACCGCCGCGGCAAAACGACAGCGGGCAAAATAAATCAGGGCATTTCAAAGTCATGTGTAAAATTACCACCAGGTGGCGCAAAGGAACATTTAGTAAATTTCAGAGTTTTTAATTGTAACTATAGCTTAAATCATCTATTGACATTAAATCAGCTATTGACATTTGCCGTAAAATAATGAGTTTAAAAAAAAAGAAGCATTCGTTAAATGTTGTTTAGATAAACGATCAAGTTCAAGTTCACTAAGTGATCAAGTGATCAAGTTCACTAACTGACAATTTTATTTGTACAAAGAATAAACTGTTATATAGCCTATTTCTGTTTGTATCTGTTTATTGTTATTATTATTTTTTTTAAAGTTAAATTTAAAGACATCAAACTTTAAATTTAGAAATAACTGGGAAAATATATGTTCAGAATAAAACATAGAACATGTATTTGTATGTTATATGTCATTTTTACAAATAATTTTTGTAAATGTTTCATAGGATTTTTTTTCAGGGATTTTGTAATATTTATGCAGTATAATCAGGGCCTCTTTGCTATTTGTTCTCTGTTGTTGCTTTAGTGTTACTGTGTGTGCTTTACAATGTCAGACAACAATCAAATGCAAATAATTCACCCATCCCCACTTTAAGCTAACTCAAGTCAGCTCCTGGGACAAGGATTACTTTTAGCCCTCTGGGGATTGAGGCCTTTCTGAAGACCTGCAGTGCTTCAGGCCTTTTCTTAAATTTGTGCAAATTTTTAATCTTTACCAAATTTCACCTATTTACTGGACATAGAGCACAAAATGGGCTTCGTAATGAGACTGATGTAAATATGTTAAATTCATGTGAAACTTTTAAACCTATGTCAAAGAAAATACAATTTTCAAACTATAGCAAAAAACACTGAAAATGGAGAATAAACAAACCTCACAGAGTTAATGAAAGTAAACAAGATAACTAAACTATAACACTCAGAAATACCTTTTGCTTGGGCTAAAGTGACTGATACTTTTTTTTAGTAGAGCCTCTGTGCACTAAATAATCCACGACTTCATGAATGTGACCTACTGACACCTGGCTATCGATGTCTCAGCTATACACTTAGATTCCTCACACATCAGCGCGTGCCCCCACATCGCAAAAGGCAGCGTTTATTATGCGAATATATATTTGGTTTTGTTGCATTTCTACCGTACTATTATTGGCGATTATTTTACTCTCACTTTCAAAAGGCTGCACCGATTTAGCAAGTATTTATACACCACTATACTACCACTGATCCCACACTTCATCCGCCGCCATCCCCTGTGACTGAAACAAAGGTGTGCACATCATGTCAACGCGAGCAGCCCCACCTCAATTACACACACTCAGATCACAAAGAGTGGCGACTCCCGCATAGCAGAACAAATATAAAATCAACAACAGTACAGCTTCATTTCCAATACAGTTTCAGCTTCTGGGGAGAAGAAACATAGGTATTTTTTTCTTTATTCAAGCTCTTGTTGTCACCCCCCCCACCCCAAACAGCGCAGCAATGAGCATTTACTCATTACTCATTGTTACGTGCTTGAAGCTGGATGAGGACTGCAACATTTTTAGGAGACAATCGCAGCGAGGTGTGAAACAGACCGAGAGGGAGAGTAGTGGAACAGGGGTGCTTTAATAAAGTGGTTTAAACACATTATCAAAAATTAAATAAAATTGAGAAAGCAATGAAATACGAGTGTCACCCAAAATCAAAGAAAGAATCAAAACAACCAAACCCTAGTCCTAAATCCTAAACTAACTATCAAACGTTGAAATACAAAATAAACCCGAGAATCTTCAGCATATGCGACGCTCTAACTAACTCCCTTAACATAAGAAAACAAAAATACAGAGGGGTGGGGGTAACACTCAACCTAAGATAACAATTGATTACCTGGATAATAAGAGATAAAGCAAAACACTAACATGCTTCCTAACAAGGGGGTGAGCTAGCCATGTAGTAAGCTAAGGCCAAACTCCAACATCCTTTGTTCAATAGAACTCTAAGAAATCTCCAATCACACCACCAAGCCATAAACAATATTATGAAACAAAACACAACTGGAAAACACTAAAGTCAAAATATGCACGGTTGAGCTTGTTGAAGCACATGGTACGCTGGCAAGGCGCACACACCACACACTGAATGCAAGGCCTCAAATACGTTCAGCATTGATTGCGTCATGATGTTAATGATGATTGACAGCCCAGCCAATTACGGCGGACCTAAGGGAATGAACACAAAAGGCAAAAGAGCAAGAGGGGAGAAGAAACAAACACACAACCCACAAACATACGTGGAACGTAGCACTCATACTAAAGTCTCAGTCTAAATATATACATTTTTCTAAACTTGGGCTATTGTTGTTTACTTACAATATTTGTTAATTTAAAAATGTGGTTTGGCCTCGGGATGTTGAGCCAGCATTGTGATCTCCCTCTTTAACTTCTAACCTAGTCTAATCAGCGCTCAACCGCACTCTTAAATTGTTCCAGAACTAGAAATACTAGACTAATGATTTGAATGCGTCGGGGAAAAAACAGCAAGGAGACTGACTCTGACCATTTTAATAATTTCTTAATAAATAATTAATTTTATTATCATTTATAAGTAGAACATTCTTAAATACCTTAACAGCTGTTTGAAACGTTTTATTGTATTTATTGCTCGCATCAAAATGCTGTAGAGCTGTTTTCATGTCCTTACGAATTTGTTTTCATTGTTAACGGATGGGTGGTTGCTGCCCTTAAAAAATGAACCGAACTGGTACAGTAGATACCCCAAGGACTTCAGAGCCGATTTTAAACCAGGAGACATCGGGAGAAATCAGCTAATTTGGCTCAGTGGGATGGGGGCCTTAGAGAACAGACTGTGTGTTAAACACAGCACTTTGTTGGAAACATGCTGTATTATTACTGAATTCACTGATCCAACATCTTTTTTCACTGTTCATTATATACAGTATGCTGTAAAATTAAGAACTACATAAAGTAGCTTGACAGAATATTCTTTTTATGTAATTCTTTAATTAATACTACTAGTTCACATTCTCAGTGACACAAGCTATTAAATATTCCATTGGATGACAGTTAACATTTGAATGAGATGTTTATTAATTGCATTGAGAGGAAGTTCCTTTTACATGTCATTGAGTTTTTGTAAGGGGAATCCACTGTTCTGTGTCACTGTGTCTCTCTCTTGCGCAGTAATACACAGCTGTGTCTTCAGTTTGCAGGTTCTGTCCTTGAATTGTTACTGTGTTAGTAGCAGTGTCTGTTGACATGCTGAACTTATTTTTCAGTTTTTCACTGTAATATGCAGTGCCCCCACTGATATGTCCAATCCACTCCAGAGTTTTTCCTGCCGGTTGTCGGATCCAAGCTGTCCAATAGCTTGTAACTGAATATGAAACCTTGCAGGGGATGGAGAGACTCTGGCCTGGCTGGACTGTCATTGCAGCAGGCTGAGTTAGCTGTTCACTGTGGACATCTGTAAAGGAAAAAGTGGAGGAAAAAGTGATCTCTCACACAATATACAGTATGCTGCACATTTATTATTATTGTAGTAAATAAATTAATTTGATAAAGCACTCACAGGAAGCAGCTGCCAGCAGGAGCAGTAGAGATGTAGAGAACATGGTGTGTGTTATGTGTACTGTGGTCTCCTCTATTCTCCAAAGTTCAACAGTGACCATCATATAAATACAGTGATATCCCACCCTGATGCATCTATTTGCATATCTGGTGACAATGGTAGGATTTACAGGCCTGCATTTTAAAGATTTTTTTTAAAGGACTTGCAAAAATAGCCAAATGCAAATAATTTAGTGTGTAAAATATGAACAAAAAAAAAAAAACAATCATGAAAACAAGACACGTTAGCTTGTTGATGTTATGATAAAGAAGCATTCACACACACTCACACAACCAGTAACGTTTTGCTAAATATTTTTTTATGATTTTTTTCCTTCTCACTCAAACTTTACACAAAAAATAAACTTAGCGAAAGACTGCAAAAAGTGAAGCCCTCCACCCTAAAAACTTTCCAATTTCAGGAAAATTAAAGTGTTATTCTGATGCATAATAATTAAACATAAACCAAACTTAAGAATAAACATGTTATGTTTCTTTTTTAAATTAATAATTAATTTAATTAATTAATTAAAACATTTAGTGAGTTTGATTTACATGACAGTGTTTAGCCATTCACAAAAGTGCGAAAGAACTAAACAAATATTAGATTTCCTAAAATGTATAAACATGTACACATTCACAAAATATAAAGTCTACTCTAGTTTACTCACAAATTTATTAAACAGTGCAGAATATAGTCCTGGTTAAATGAAACACTGAAACAATAAATCTGTAATGCCTTAGTTTTTAAATAATGTTGTAAAAAGATTTTATTAATTTGCTGGAATTCACAGAACTGCATCAGCCCTTTTAATCTCTGTCAGATAATGTCCTTTGATATTTGAAATAAGGAGAGATGGTGGTCTTAGCCCTGCTACTTCATTTATACCAGGCATCCTTGGGGACAAGTGTACTGCAGAGAGATGAAAATGTACAGAGATTCATTATTTATTTTTTTTGTACAGGGCTACAGTACCCACTAAACATTGGACGTCGGATAGACGTGCAGATCATGTCTATATTGGGTCCGTCGGTCCATGACCAATTCT
>JAQMYG010000008.1:22474474-22498773 GCA_030014215.1 Clariallabes teugelsi | reverse complement strand
GTTAGCAACCTGACTATTTCTGTAGAAGACTGGACAAAATCGAAGACAATAACCTGCAGGGCTGAACATCAATGTTTTAAAACAATAGAAGATATTATCAAAACTACAGGTAGGTTCTGTATATAATTAAAAACTCAATTATCATCCTTTCTGTTTATGTGTATACTTTAAAAAATGTGATGGGAGCTGCAATGCTAGCACAAAATATTATCTATTTAAACAATAATTTTAGGCACAAAATTTAATTGTATGTGTGCATGTAAAATGTTTCATGTTGAAAAATGTAAGTTACCTTAAAAATATTTCACCTTAGTGGAACATTTTAACTTATGTGACTTTACCTTATGTACCTCAGAAACTGTGCAGAAAATTCCTACAGTGGGAATCAGAAGGAGTCTTGCAGACATAGGGAAGAGAGACAGTGCAGTGCTGGAGTGTGTTGCAAGCAGTCTGCCTTCTGGTGAACTCTCGGTCACCTTCCAGGTCAATGATGAGAAGTTTCCAGAAGCTCAGTATGTGAATCTGCCAGAAGGCCAGGACACATTGACTACACAATTCACTATTCCCAAAACAAAACAAACCAAAAACAACAATTTCAAGTGCCAGATTCAGCAAAGCCATTCTGAGAAGTGGAAGTCCAGTTCTATTAAAAACCTTTTTGGTAAGCACAATTTCAATCTCAATATCTTAATTGCTTGACTATTGGCATTATCTAGTTTTAAATTATACTGGAAAAGAGTGGGGGAGGAGGTGAGAAGACTGGTATACAGAAGCTACCAGCACAGTCAGTGTGATGTGTGAATTCTTGCTCTCAAATTTCCACTTACATAGCTCATCAATTCATGCTTTACATGAAAGTAAACATTCCTGCATTACTTTTTCACATCCTGCAAGATACCAGTTCAGATTGTCCTGTTCTACAGCTGGAAAGCACATTTTAACACTGTGATGGAAAGTGGGATGTAAAATGTCTGCCTTTTGTAAATAAGAAACAGGACAGGATATTTTATTTCCCTCGCATTAGTGGTCATTTAAAAAAAAAAATTGCTATTAAATATTTATCTGAAAAAATGCCCTTCTCTCCAGATGACCCTTCAGTGGAACTGTCAGCTGTATCCAGTGCGGATAAATCTGCATCAAGAAAACAAAAACTTCTTTGCTATGGAACTGGACTTAACCCTGAGATCAAGTGGCTCCCCGCATCTGTGGGCAATCCTGATAGTGAAGTAACAATGAATGCAGATGGACGTGTGAAGGTGTCCAGTGAGCTATCAGTTACAGAACAAGAGTGGAAACGTGGAACTACATTCACCTGCCAAGTCAGAGATCAGAGTCTTACTAAAAATATCCAGAAGAGCATCAATGTTTGTGAAGGTATTGTAATTATCAGAAAAAGTTCATGAGCTTTCAACAAAATCCAAAAGTGCGTCTAACGCTAATGTCATTTCTTTATCTCCAGTCACTTCAGATCACGCTCGGAGTGCACAGGTTTACCTGTTTGGTCCCTCCATCAGTGATATGCCAGAGGAGGATGCTGTTTCTGTCACCTGTCTGCTGTTGGGCCACGGGCTCCAGGACTTCTCGGTTAGCTGCAAAGTAGGAACAGACAATTTGTCTTCAAATGTGATCAAAACCGAAAACCACATAAATGGAACAGAGAGTGTTCAAAGGGTTATAAGTGTTCCAGCTAAAATGTGGAAAAACCATGAAAACGTTTCCTGTGAGGTGAAACACCCCTGTTCCAATGCACAGACATACATCACCTCTAAAACCAAAGGCAAGTAGCTTTAACCATTTAAAATGACTGACTATAAGTTTATTATTCCTAAAAGGGCTATCCATTTTAATGAGCACTGGAATATTTTATGTAAGGAATCAAGCATAAGTCCAAAGCTTACTGTATGTACGATCTGTGCTCTTTCTCTGCCAATGCTAATCAAAGCCTGTTCCTTTTTTCATCTGAGGCTTATGACTTCTCGCATGTGTGTTGCCACAGTATGTTATCAAAATTCACAAGTTTGTTGTGACAAAATCAGTTATAAGTGATAAATAAGATTTTAAAGATTAATAAATTATAATTGAATGGGTTCTCAGTATAGAGTTTTCTCCTTGTCCCTGCTCAAATACTATGCATGGCATTTGTTTACCCATAATTATTTTAGTATGAACTAAAACATGAGTGCTGTTGTAGAAAAATTATCACTTATCAAATCACACTAATACTAAAGCAGTTTGCTCATGTACAATATTTAGTTCCTTTCCAAGCTATTTGTTAACGTTAATTGAGAATTTAACATTATTATAAATATGAAAAAAAAAGCACTTTTGTGGCTTTCATATACTGTGGCAAAACAATCTATTCCTAAACTGCAGTACCTGCTGTGCCCATTTCTGCTGCATACAGATGTGTGTGTGTGTGTGTGTGTGTGTGTTTGTTTTGCAGACCTTGCTGCAACTCTGCTTCTAACAACTCCAACTCAAACAGAATTAGACAGTGGAACAGCTACATTCATCTGCATAGCTTCAAAATTTTTTCCTAAATCACACACAATTAAGTGGACCCATGAGGTGATGAACCTCACTAATAAGGTCAAACGTACTATATTAAGCAAGGAGAAAGATACTTACACTGCCATAAGCATTTTGGAACTTACTACCAGTGAATGGACCGACTCATCTTCTCCACTTAAGTGCGAGTTCCAGCACATGGCACAGAATCTGTCCAAAGGGGCAAGTCATGGTGCGTATTAAGTTACTCCTTTTTTTCTTTTTTTTCTATAGTTTTTATGACTGATTACTTTCATTCTTACAAATTGTCTTTTTATAGCATTTGAATTCAGTGTTATTCTTACACCATAATATGAGGATTTCTTTTTTTTTTATTTATTGAAACACCACAAAGTTCTTGCTAAATGCTGTAAATTAAAATTTGATGTGATCATTTGTCCTTTACTTTGAATGACATGGCAGTGCAGTAAAACTCAGATTTGATGGTACTTTTCAGATTGTACATTCACTGTTTGTCCCGTTTGTTTGTTTAATTTAAAAATGAAGTTGCTTCTTTTAAAAAAATATTTCTACATCTTCTTTACAGTGTTGGTGGACCAGCAGCAGCCAAAGGTGACAATAATCCCACCTTCCAACAGAGACATTCTTATCAACAGATCTGGTGACCTCGTGTGCAAGGCTGAAGGACCAGAGGGTTTCACTGGCATTAAATGGTTTGTTAACGATAGCGAGACCACTTCACTACCTAAAGAAGATGTGTCTGGGAAGACAGCAATCACACTCACCACATCGATCTCTTACGAAGAGTGGAATAGTGGCAACAAATTCACCTGTGAGGTGCTTCATTCAGCATTTGCTCAGGGTTTTATTAAAGAAGTCTACCAAAGAGAAAATGGTAGGAAATGTGTTTACTATTTTTACATATTCTTGCTTTTACTTTGTATGAGAAAGCTGTAAGATTTTAAGAAGCATAAAAAGCATTTTTATATCTAATGATATTAAAATTATAGGAAAATTATAATTATATGTAAAAGCTTTTTTGTTTGTTGTTCGTGACCATTGCTCCCAAACAAAATAATCAATGCAACAGAAGAAAAATGATTGTTTTGTTGTTAACTGTGATTTCATGTTTGTAGGCAACAGGAAATGCCCTGAGGTTTACTTGCTCGCTCCATCAGAGAGCTCAGGGGGGGAAACGGTGACCCTGACTTGCTATGTAAAAGAGTTCTACCCTCAGGAGGTGGCTGTGTCTTGGCTTGTTGATGATAAACAAGTGGACAATGTGGTGAGCTTTAAGCAGAACACCACTAGGGTTATTGAGAGGGACAACTACTTTTCAGCATACAGCCAGCTGATTGTCAATACTGCTAATTGGACCAGTGGCAGTGTGTTCACCTGCAATGTTTATCATGAGTCCATCGCGGACCCTGTACGCCACATATCCAGATCCATCGCTAGCAATTCAAATCCACCCACCTTAGTGAATCTCAGTCTGAATGTTCCCCAAAGCTGCACACCTTCTGTCCTGTATTAAAAAGTGTGTTATCTGCTGTTAATGCTTGTTTTCTTTAGATTTTTGTCTTCTACGTCTTCTTCTTTTTAATTAACATAATGTCATTGTCCTTCCCGTCTGTCTGATGCTTGTGTGTTTTTGTTTTTTGGAATATGCTCAATGCAATATCACACTGAAACAATGACAATAAAAAAATCTTTCAGCATGTATCCTGTGCAGTGCAGAAATATTTTAATATTGCATTACACCAACTTTATCCATCCTGATCTAAACATCTCTTAAAAATAATGGTCTTCACATTGACTGGCTTTGAATTAAGACATTTTACGTAAAGCTGTTTTAAGCTTTATCATGTTTCATCATGTTCCCAACACATCAGCATTTAAGGGAAAGAGTTGACTGCTTTTCTCCCAAAATGCAATTGCAATATACAGTACAATACAAAAAAGACAAATATGTACTATTGGCTTTAAAGACCTATTAAAAATAATTTAATCAAATTTAAGAAAGGCAAACCACTTATTAAAACATTACGTCTGTTAATTATGATAATAACAGATGCTCCAAAACTTTTCCCCCACAATTTCACGTTGTGTTTTGCATTTTGTTGCATTGTTTGCATTTATGTAATATTTTTGTCATGCTTTATTTGTTGCTCATTCTTAGTTACCCTTCAATACAGTATATCCTTAATAAGCCCATAAATAAAAATGCTCCAATGGCTTAGTTTTATACTGTTTTATCTCCAGCAAGCCAAGACATTCAGTGCCTCTTGTAAGGTAGAGACTTTATTTTACCTTTTTCATTGACAGTTTGGGTCACGAATATCATGTGTACCTAAGAAAAACTAAACCAAAACTTTCATTATAAAAAATAATCGAGATATTTAAATACATGTATTGGCCATTTTATGAACACCACAAAACATTAATAACATTGATTATGACTTGTATTGTGTGTCAGTAAACTGTGACAAGATCATGGCAACTAAGGCTCACTCATGCCTGTGGGGAGCAAAGGCCAGCCTGTCTGGTCCAATGTCTTAGAAATGCTAATGCAGCACAAATAAGTAAAAAAAAAAAAAAAAAGGCAATATTGGACACAATAGAAAGATACTGGAATACTTAGTGCAGTCCGACCCAGCCACTAAATTCTCCAGATCCCAATCAGATTGAGTACCCATGGGATGTGATGGACAAACAAGTCTGACCCATGGAGGCTCCACAGCACCCAACGGATCTGTTGTCAAGGTCCTGGTGCCAGACACCACAGCACACCCCCAGACATTTTGTAGAGTTCTGCCCTGAGGGGCCAGAGTTGCCCAGGTTGCAAAAAGTAAATGTACACAATACTGGCCATAATTTCTTGTGTTACACATCAATCTGAATAATAATATAAAAAAAAACCTTTAACTGATTTTAACTTATTTTAGCGTTACACCCATTGATAAGGCCCTGCTTAAGCACTAGTTTTCTACCTAATCATGAGGCAAATTACTAAGGCTGCAAATGCAAAGATTTGAAAGCTCATCCCAGCACAACAAAAATGCACTGATATGTTAGGAATAAACATGTCAGAAAGTGCCATTATAGATAAATAATTGAATGACATGATGGCTGGGTGCAGACTCATGCACTCTGAAGCACACACAATAATGTGACTTGTCACAAAGTGCACAGCCATCCATTCCAGCTAGAATAATTGCTGTCAGACACACTAATGACTTCTTTAATAAATATAAGCTAAATGTCTTTTTAGAGAAAAAAACTTACAACTGGATCATCACTCCAAACAGTATGAAAGAGCCAGGAGGAAGCTGGTCAGAGAGGCTACCAAGGGACATACAGTATAGCAACCCAAAAGTAGTTGCAGGACTTTAATACAAAGAGTGGTCATTGTGTGCATGTGACACCAAAATCATTAATTCTCCACAAATGTGGCTTATATGGGCTTAAAAATGGTCAGATGAGACAAAAATTTAATTATTTGAAACCAAACAATATGTCTGGTTGAAATCCAATACAGCTTACCATCCAAATAACACCATTTCAACAGTAAAGTATGGAGGTGGTAATATCCTGTTATGGAGTGCTTCTCTGCAGCAGAGACTGGAGCATTTGTCAGGATAGAAAGAAAATGGATGGGAAAATACTGTCACAAACATAACAATAAGCCAAAGCGCACAGCAAAACTGACTGCACAATGGTTAAAAAAGGAAAAAGGTGAATGTTCTTGCATGGCTTAGTCAGAGGCCAGACCCCACTGGAAATCTGTGGAATTACTTGAAAACTGCAGTCCACAAATGGCCATCATCAAATTTAATCCAACTTGGGCAGTTCTACAAAGAAGGGTGGGCAAATATAGCAAATTATTACAAATATGTGTGTGTTTGTGTGTGTATGTGTGTGTTTGTGTGCGTTGATGGATGGCAGCAGATTCAGATTGCCTGGTGCTGTTGGACTTTTTCTACGATGGGACAGAAATGGATCATGAAAACAGAGCAAACACTGCGTTAACATTTGTATTTCTCTTCCTCATCACCCTCTTCTACAGCATTGGGGTGACTGTAATCAAGGTGAGAACTGTTCCAGTAGACATAAACAGGGTGAATTGAGACATACTGGGGAAAAAAATATATTATGCAAATACACTGCCTGGTCAAAAAATCTCCACACTCTTAGACTTCCTTAGATCGCCTGTAGCATTTATTCACTTTGTTATTATTTTGACAAGCTTATGCAATGTCACAATGTTAATTTCCTTGTAAAATTGCATAATAATTTGGCTGAGAACATGTATTGACATAAAGAGAGCTCAGTAAAGTCATCATCAGCACATTCCAAAGATTTTCAAGTGGGGTTGTGGTCAGAACTCTGCGGTGGTCAATCCATGTTTCAAAATAAATCCTCATGCTCTCATAACCACTCTTTTGGAATTTGAGCCTGATAAATCATTTCATGGTTGTCCTGGAATATGTCATAAGGGAAAAATAATTTATTTGATAACCCATTTAATCGCCACACAGGTGTTTAGTACCACATTGTGTGTAGAAATGCTTTAAATTTAACAGGGGGACAAGCAATGTACTTGAACTTGGTTGTTGATATACAGTAATTTCACAGGCTGATATAAATATTCGTTTTTTTTTTTTATTCCATGTTTCACTCTTGCTGCAAGTAATAATTTGTAAAAAGTTGTTTGTTCATAAAGTTCATTTAGTCAACAAATTATAGAAGAGGATTTCTATAACAGCAGCTCTGACAATAACTTTAGCTTTACTTCAATTAGAGAGGTTTGTAGTGTTGCATATGTTGCATAAAAATAAGTCATTATTTTTCAATTAAAAGCAGAGAAAAAAGGGGATGATGAAAGAAATACTATTTATTTCTGTTTTCCTCATAATTACATAATTTCATTGATGTTCTACAACACTGAATGTACTGTTTCTATTTTTTTAATATGACTTAGAATTATTTACAAATAGCAAAATAACCCACTTAAATAGCATAAACAACAACAACAACAACAACAATAATAAAAATAAAAATAAAAATAATAATAATTGTAGTAGTTTTAATAGTTACAAACTTAAGCTTTTCTAAACACTGTTATTGTTAAAGTTAATTATAGAATTATAAGAATTATAAGAATTTCTTTATATTTATTATAGACCACTACAAAGAACACAATTCAATAACAAATTGGCTTTCTAATCAAATGTAATTGTCAATTTTACTTACAGTGCTTTTCAGATAATTTTGTTTTTTGACTTAATAATGTTTTAAATAGTTATGCTACAAATGAAATAACAGTTTTGATATGTCATTGAGGGTGAAAGTAAATGTTAAATGCAAATAAGAATCAAGGAAAATATGTTTTAAGCTTTAAGTCATGTGTGTCCTGTGTGGGATTTTGTTTTATTAATGGCAGTAAAACTTAAAATATATAAAATATAATGTTGTACCCACAATAAATGACGGTTTCATGGTCTAATCTTCTTTGTTTTTCGTTCTTTCAGGTTAAATGACTACAGAAACTATCAGAAATGAGTTTGATCTTCTCTCTCTTTTTTTTTCAACATACTGTTCTGAGTTAAACTTTACTGCCTACTTTCCACATATATCTGTAAAGACTTTTTGTCATCTAAAAGTTTGATGCTTTCTCATGCTTTTACTTAAATCTCAAATAAAAGTCTTACAAAAATATGCAATTTAAAAGTATCATTGTTTTCTACATCTTTATGTTAATTACAGGACATTTAATGTATAGTGTTGATTAATAGGCATACATGTTATATAGGCGTAACTCTTAGTTTGTGTGGGGAAATACTGTAAAGTACATAATACTTCACAAGTATTGTGAAGTATTGTATTAAGTACTTAATGAAATATTTGTCATGTAATTATTCTTTATTTTTTATTTGTGCATTATTTATCATGCCGTTGAGTAAACAAGGAGAACAGAAAAAGACTCTTTGCATAACAGGCAAAAAAAACTGTGTGTAAATGGTCTCTTAATGCATGCAAATTTAACACTTCTTCCTGTGCAGGTGCGTTTCACTTCATCTCAGTGATACAGATGATTTTCACTTCTTCTTTTGCCTTTTATCTTTGGACCACTTCTTGCCTAACGCTCTCAACCGCTGTTTGTTGTGCTCACTGTAGCTTATCCTGCACTGCTTCCTCTTGCCACACCACAAAAAACACAGAAAACTGTAAATAAAACACGTCTTTTGTTTAGCTTTAATTATTAACTTTAAAAATTATATATATATATATATTGCCATAAAATATATTTGCCATGTTCTTCAATTGCTATATTATCATTGTTTATAGCTGTGATTATGACTCCACCCAGCATCAGCATCAGCACCAGCATTAACACAATGACGAATGATATTATTCTGATTTGTTGGTTGGATGGCTTTCATGCTAAAGTGATTAATATTGATTGGGGAGCGGGTAAGAAAGGGACTGAGAAAAAATTTAACAATGAGGGGAGCAATGAGTTTTCCATGCTGAGCCAAATCAACATAAATGCACAACAATGGAATGAAGGCAAAGAGTTCACCTGCAGTGCCACACACAAGGATAAAACCTACAGTCAAACATGGAGCATTTGTAAAGGTCAGTTCCACACAAGAACAATGCAAAATAAAAATCTTTAATGTTGTCTAAGTGTAAGTAAACAGCTTCTTATATATTTCAGGCCATCGAAATTCTGAACCACGGATACATCTGGATAAACCTCCTCTCAGGTCAATATTGACAGATAAACAAGTAACAGTCTCCTGTGTTGTTGAGACTGTGTTCCACCCTAAAGTTTCCTGGTTTGTAGATGGAAATAAAAAATCAGACAGAGACAGTAACAGTGAGAGACAGGATGAGTCCACTGTTAGCAACCTGACTATTTCTGTCGAAGACTGGACAAAATCAAGGACAATAACCTGCAGGGCTGAACATCCATGTTTTAAAACAATAGAAGATATTATCAAAACGACAGGTAAGTTTTATATATAATGTAAAACTCAACTATCATCCTTTTTGTTCATTTGTATACTTTAAAACTTGAAATGTGTTGGGAGTTGCAAAGCTAGCACAAACATATTACTTGTTTAAACAATAATTATAGGCACATCTTAAATTTAATTGTGCACACAGTTATAGTAATATAACACAGTTAAATTGTATGTGTGCATGTAAAATATTTCATGTTGAAAACGTAAGTTAATTTAACAATATTTCACCTCAGTTGAACATTCTAACTTATGTGACTTTACGTTATGTACCTCAGAAACTGTGCAGAAAACTCCTACAGTGGTGATCAGACGGAGTCTTGAAGACGTAGGGAAGAGAGACAGTGCAGTGCTGGAGTGTGTTGCAAGCAGTCTGCCTTCTGGTGAACTCTCTGTCACCTTCCAGGCCAATGATGAGAAGTTTCCACAAATTCAGTATGTGAATCTGCTAAAAGAACAGGACACATTGACTGCACGCTTCACTATACCCCAAACACATCGCACCAAAAACTACCGTTTCACTTGTCAGATTCAGAAAAGCCATTCCATGAAGTGGAAGTCCAATTCTATAGTAAACCTTTTTGGTAAGCACAATTTCAATCTCAATATCTTAATTGCTTGACTACTGGCATTATCTAGTTTAAATTTATACTATAAAAGAGTGGGGGAGGAGGGGAGAACACTGGTATACAGAAGCTACCAGCACACTCAGTGTGATGTGTGAATTCTGGCTCTCAAATTTCCTCCATTATAGCTCATCAATCTAGTTCATAAATGGTCTCAACATAAGATGTACAAAGAAAAGTTTGTTTTCTAATTCTTGATTGTGCAGATAATATTGTTGGTCTCTATATTTTCTTAGAAATTGAATGAGATACATGTCAGAATATATAATTAATTGATTAAGGCTTTAAAGCATTTTGTTTAGGTTAATGAATGCATTCTTTATCCCACAAGCTTCATATCGTTTCATGCTTCGCATGAAAGTAAAACTTCCTGCATTACTTTTGTCACTGTGATGGAAAGTGTGATGTAAAATGTCTGCCTTTTGTTAATATGAAATCACATTGGTGGCCATTTGAATTTTTCATGTATTTATTTTTTTTTGCTATAAAATATTTAGGTGACTTTTCTAGATGGTTTAAATCTTTGTGGATAAAAAAAATAGATTTTAGACTTAATAAATGTCCTTCTCTCCAGATGACCCTTCAGTGGAACTGTCAGCTGTATCCAGTGCGGATAAATCTGCATCAAGAAAACAAAAACTTCTTTGCTATGGAACTGGACTTAACCCTGAGATCAAGTGGCTCCCCGCATCTGTGGGCAATCCTGATAGTGAAGTAACAATGAATGCAGATGGACGTGTGAAGGTGTCCAGTGAGCTATCAGTTACAGAACAAGAGTGGAAAAGTGGAACTACATTCACCTGCCAAGTCAGAGATCAGAATCTTACTAAAAACATCCAGAAGAGCATCAACGTTTGTGAAGGTATTGTAATATTAAGAGAAGTTTATGATCTTTATACAAAATGTAAATATTAGACACAGTGGAAGGTCAGTCCTACATAAAATCATCCAAAATAAGAATCTTCCATGATATCTAAGTGTAAGTGAACAACCTCTTATATCTTCCAGGTCATACAAATTCTGGACCACGGATTCAACTGGAGAAACCTCCTCTCAAGTCAATATTGACAGATAAACAAATAACTTTGTCCTGTGTTGTTGAGACTGTCTTCCACACCATAGTTTCATGGTTTGTAGATGGAAATAAAAAAATTAACTCTGGCGTTAACAGTGAGAGACAGCATGAGTCCACTGTTAGCAACCTGACTATTTCTGTAGAAGACTGGACAAAATCGAAGACAATAACCTGCAGGGCTGAACATCAATGTTTGAAAACAATTGAAAGAAGGATCATAATTACAGGCAAGTTCTGTCTATAATTTAAAACTTCATCATCATCATCATGTCTATTTGTATTACAACTTGAAATGTGATGGGAGTTGCAATGCTACCATGTTTTATTTAAGCTCTAATTGTATACACAAAGGTGATTGCCATGTGCATGTAAAAAGTTCCATGCTTAAAAATATTAAACCTTAGGGGAAAATTTTGTCTTATTTGACTTTCTTTATGTTTCTCAGAAAATGTGCAGAAAACTCCTACAGTGGTGATCCGAAGAAGTCTTGAAGACGTAGGGAAGAGAGACAGTGCAGTGCTGGAGTGTGCTGCAAGCAGTCTGCCGTCTGGTGAACTCTCTGTCAACTTCCTGGCCAATGATGAGAAGTTTCCAGAAGCTCAGTATGTGAATCTGCCAGAAGGCCAGGACACATTGATTGCATGTTTCACTATTCCCAAAACACATTGCACCAAAAACTACCGTTTCACTTGTCAGATTCAACTAAGCCATTCCATGAAGTGGAAGTCCAGTCCTATAAATAACCTTTTTGGTAAGCACACTTTCAATCTCAATATTTTAATTGCTTGAATATTGGCATTATATACAGTTTAACATTATACTAGAAAAGAGTGTGGGGTGTTGTGATGTAAAGTCTGATGGCTCCACATTAGTGGGCATTTTAAAATACTTTTTTGATATGACATATTTAGATGACTTGAAAAGTAATATATTTGAAAAAAAAAATCTCTCCAGATGAGCCTTCAGTGAAACTATCTGTTGTATCCAATGAGGACAATCCTACATCAATGATCCAAAAACTACTTTGCTCTGCAACTGGACTTAACCCAGAGATCAAGTGGCTCCCTGAATCTGTAGAGAATAATGATAGGGAAGTAACAATGATTGCAGACGGACGAATGAAAGTGTCCAGTGAGCTTTCAGTTCCAGAACAAGAGTGGAAACGTGGAACTACATTCACCTGCCAAGTCACTGATCAGTCTAGTCCCAAAACTGTCCAGAACAGGACCAGTTTTTGTGCAGGTATTGTAATAATCAGAGAAGCTCATGAGCTTTAAATAAAATCAAAACATTAGACAAAGGTGTGTCTAAAACCTATGTCATTTCTTCATCTCCAGTCACTCCAGATCATGCTCGGAGTGCACAGGTTTACCTTTTGGGTCCCTCCATCAGTAATATGGCAGAGGAGGATCCTGTCTCTGTCACATGTCTGCTGCTGGGCCACAAACTCCAGGACTTCTCAGTTAATTGCAAAGTAGGAACAGACAATTTGTCTTCAAATGTGATCAAAACTGAAAACCACAGCAATGGAACAGAGAGTGTTCAAAGGGTTTTAAGGGTTCCAGCACAAAGGTGGAACAAGCATGAAAACATTTCCTGTGAGGTGAAACACCCCTGTTCTAATGTACAGACATACATTGTCTTTAAAATCAAAGGCAAGTGCTTATTGATATTTAAGGACCCATTCAATTTTGTTTTAGAAGAGAAAAACTGTTTACATGCTTAACTCAACTTTATAAACCCATCATAGTGCATTAATTTATTACTGACCAAAAAAAAAACATGTTGTTGCCAAGTGTCTAATATTACAGTAACATTATTGTGATGTTTTTTTTCTTTACAGTTGAATGTATTATTATTATTATTATAAAATGCATGAAAAGAAAACTCAGTTACCACATACTCACATTATGACAGATATAATGGTTACGAAGGCTATGATACAAAAGTTCAATGTAACTTTATATTAGAATTAAATGCTCAGAAACACATCAGCAATCTGTATTTGGATTTCTCCAAAGCACTGACACTGGAGACGCCATCTCTTAATGTCAAATAAATGTCTCCATACAGAAGGGCGACCATATTCATAATTGAGAATTTTTTTTTTCCAATTGTCTTCTGTGTTATTAAATTTGGATTTGTTGATACATCCAATAAGCAACTGTCTATAAACTAGCTTTTACTGTAGAAATCCTCAAATATTACAGTTAGGGCATTAATATAAACCTGTGACCTGCTATTCTGATCAGTAAAATTAAGAATTCAGTCACTTAAATATGACTATCAGAACAAACTAAATTTTTCAGGTGGTAAAACAATTCAGTTCTGAGTTAATATTTGTATCCTTAGACCCCAAACGTCCCACCATCCGAATTCGAGGTCCCAGTGATGATGAACTGTCAGGATTTCACAACACAGCTCTTCTCTGCTTGATTGACGGCTTCATCCCTGCTGATATCTCTGTTCACTGGGAGCTGAACGGCACCCGGCTGGGCACGTCTCTCTTCACCAACAGTCCGGCTCAGCTTGTGTCAGGCAGTTATTCCATGCACAGTGCACTGATATTATCACCATTAAAAAGAGAGGATGGCACTTTTTCCTGTGTGGTCAGGCATGAATCATCTGAAAAGCTAATCATCAGCAACATAAGTAACATATACGGTAAGTAACATCCTCTCTCTTGTACAAACAGCTGGTTTTTATTTTTATTCATATTTATTCAAGTTCCAAGTATAAATGAAATGATGATGAATTTTCTAATGCAAACTAATATTACGTAGCCTTTCATTAAATGCAAAATTCATGAGCGCAATTAAAGTTTTCCATCCTGAAGACACTGGAGATTCTTTTGAAAAATGTAAAATAACCTAATAATAATCTCCTTGCACAAAACCTTTATAAACCCTGTGTTTTTTTTTATTAATTTATTTATTTGTTTATTAAATTTTTTGTGAATTCTACCGCTACCATAACATGGGAATGGCATCAGAAAAAAAAATGTAACTTTTATTATTATTATTATTATTATAGTTCTAAAAACAACTGAAAACCACCATAAAAACACATTATTACATGTACCCTTGGTACTGTATGTCTTTGCCCATGTGAACCAGAAAGTAGTGAGTAGACCAGAGAATTTATTGCACAATTATGTGCAATGTGAAACTCCACTGATAGACTGCTGGTTTGGACTACATCTTACTTATTTATAAAAAAATATATATATTATTAGTGCTCTCATTCTTCTTCTTCTTCTTCTTCATAGGCCTATATATTTTTACATTTGGCGATAGAGAAATCATATAAAGAATTGGTATTTATTTGCCAATATAACAAAGGAAAAGACAGATTTGAATCATTTAAGTGTGACAAATATGCAAAAAAAAAAATGATATTATTATACTATGCTTAGATTTTTTTATGTCCTTAGTGCTTTATATTTGAAAGAAATTAATCAAACAATATTTTGCTATTGTGCTAATATGTCCCATGATCACAATTTGTCCTCAAATACTTAAAACTTTTTCACAATATCAGACTGTTAGTTTTACTGAAGTCTACTTTTTCTTTTTCCCAGCCTCTATAAAAACAAATCCTCCCTCTGTGAAGCTGCTGCAGGGACAAGATGAGCTGATGTGTCTGGTATATGGTTACAGCCCATCAGCCATTAACATTACCTGGCTCCTTGATAATGATATTGTACAACATAATGGTACCGGCAGCTCTGCCAAGGGGCCTGATGGGAAATTTATCATTAAAAGCCACCTGCATGTCAAGGCCTCTGAATGGGAACCTGGAGCCTCATACACATGCCTTGTCGAGCATTTCACTGGCCAAATCATTCGCACAACATCCAAAGCAGGTGATTACCACCAATCATCAAAAAACAAAACATACACACAAAAATACCTTTTCCTTTATTTTATTTAAAGTTGTAAAGAAAATGTTTGTGTTAAAGTTTGACTTAGGTTGATTTACATTGAGAAAATGCCTAAAACCCTTTCTTCTGACAGAATTTATTGAAAAGGCGATATACATTGATGACAACAAATCAGACATTTATGCAGTGGATCAGGCTGAAGAAACCTGGAATATGGCCTGTGCCTTTGTCATACTCTTCATCATCTCTCTCATCTATGGATGTTCAGTTACTCTGGTCAAAGTGAAGACTGCTTGATCAGCTGTTTATGGCAAAGTTTAGATTTATGTACTGCTTTACTGGTGTATTTGTTTGAATGAGAAAAAAAATCAATTATTAATGACTACTTTGAAGTTGATAAATGCAAGCTAGTTAAAAGGAGTTAAAAGGAGAATATAGAAAGAAAAATGAATTTTTGCTTGATGCTGGAAATTGTTTTTGTAGCTGTTTTATTTTATTTTATCATTTTTTAAAATAAAAACCATTTCTTAAACTCAATTACACTTGTATTATTATTGTTGTTTTTTTAATCTACTTTTTGCATGAGTGCCAGTATAATTTTAGAGATATATTTCAATCCTTTTAATCAAAACATAATAAATAAAGAAATAAAAATAATATACACATGTACATGTACATCCTACAGATTCATGTTAAGATGTTGAGATTGCTTATTTTCAGTTCATACTGTCAAATTGTGTCAAATTAACCAAACATAAGGTAAATGTCTCGTTTGTGAAATTTAGAATGAACAAGTTTTAAAATGCATCATTAATACGCTGATTATCAAACACAGTCTATGACTGTACTAAAATATCAAAATGCAAATGTCAACAACATGCACACAACCATCTCTGGTCTAGAGGTGACAGAACGATTTGCACATGACGTAAATCTTTCAAAGTTTCTCCAACTTTCTGAAGTTAGATAGTCCTCTCTTTAGTCATAAAATTTCACCAGGATCCCATTCTTGATCCAGCTGTACCTTTAAATGTGAGCAAATCTTTCCCCCTAATTTTCTCATACAGTGGAACCTCGGATTGCGAGTAACGTGGTTTGTGAGTGTTCCGCAAGACGAGCAAAGATTTTTAATACATTTTGACTTGTGAATTTTGACGAGCAAATCTTGGTTTACGAGCAAGTCTTGGTTGAGTATCATATACAGTAGCACGCATGCGCTTCTTGTTTTGACACTGAGTGTCACCTGATCACAACTGAGCCAATGTTTTTTCTCTCTCTTGCGCTGAGAAAAAAAACAGAATTGTGGGTAATCATCTCCCATGCTCGGTCTTAGTGCGCGAGTCTCACTGGTATAATCAACATCTGTGTCGTGTGTACTGTTTACTATAACACTGTGACCACATTTATATTATTATTGATAGCATTATTAAACATTGTTAATGGCTAAGGAGTTTGTATAACTAGTTCAAAGGTTAAATCTAAAAATAAGCTGATCCGCATTTGACACATAACTGTTCAAGATTTTTATTTCATTTATGGTGCAAGATTCAGTTTTTCAGTTTTTCATACTGCATATCCCATTTTTTGGAGTAAGCCATCCTGTGTCCACCATATAATCCTACTCTCTTTTTTATCTTCTGTACCTCCAAAGTCATCCCAGATACCACTATTCAATGTTGGCTATCCCCTGTAACCTCTGTTCTCTATATTCTCTTATCTCCTAATCTCTTTCATATTCCATCTCCTATACAGCAGGGAGTCTACCTGAGTGATAGTTAATCTTATATGTCACCCTGTGTTCCTCATTCTTTTTAAAAGATGTCAGCTCCAATCACCAATCTTTCTTTTGTGGGGACACTCACTACCACTTTTCCAACTCCTTCCAGAAATTTTCTTCCACCTTCACATCATATCTTACCTCTCTATCTTTCTCAGGACCATCATATCAGCTAGCTCTCCCTTTACCAGTTATAATGCCAACATTCTATATTCAAAGTTCCTATTTTAACCTTTTAAACAGTTTTTTCACTGTCCATCACATTGTTGGAGTAAGCCATTCTGTGTCGCTCTTTTTGTGTTTGGTGAGGATTGTCTTTAGGTCCATACAGTTGATTGGCTCTGTTGAGTGATGCATATAGATCCGCCCACCTCGAGGGAAAAGTGTTGAATTCATTGGCTCTGTCGAGAGACAGATATCAATGAAGGAGCTAGTTCTTACTAATGTAGAGACAAAACCTTTCTTTTATTTATAACAGATTGTTTAGCTTCATTATGCTTCATATGTACAGACTTTAAGAAAGGTGCAGTACCATATATACCAATTTACATTTTAAGTCTTTCTTTATCTATCGCAAGCATTTAAAAAATAATATTTTTTACATTATAATTAAAAGGTTTTCTATTATTTGCCTTCCGTGTGTAATAATATACTGTATGTATATTAAAAAATTGGGCTTAAAACATAACAGCTTGAACTGATTTGATTAACAAAGCAGGACACCTTAACGCTTGATAGAGCTCCCATCTTCACATGTCTGTGTTTCTGTTTTGCTTCAGGCTCTGCTGGTCACACCTGAGGTGAGAAAAGATAAGAAACTATGAATAGGGATTTTTTTTGTTTGTTAATTTGCATTTTAAATTACCTGAATAGAAAGAATCCTTATGATTTCATCTTTTAAGACTTTTATGACTTTATTTACACACATGCTACACACATGCTACATCAGGTGAAATTACTATAAATTAATTTCATTATCTATAAGGTGCATTCAAGAAATTTAAAGGCTAATTGACATTTACAGAAAACTTCAAGCATAGTCAAATATATTCAAAAAAGCTATGTCTGTAAATGACATATCCCAGTTGAGATGGCTCAGAGCCTATGCACTACAGTCATTTCTGTGAATGTTTAGCAAGTTGAATGCTCTCAAGAGAAAAATGGACTGATCACCAAAAGTATGCTGTTTTTGCAGGACAACACACAACCTTGTACTGCCTACTACTCCATTAGCAAACATTAGCGGCTTTAATGTTTGGGCCATTAAAGCCGCCATACCATGTAGGAAGTTCCTGGGAGGCCAGCATTTCAACCATGAAGAAGGCAGTCCCATCAAGGCTCTGTCATACTATGAAGACTTTATACCTCGACAGTGCCCAAGCACTAGTGAAATGCTGGGATAAGTAGTGTAACACTGGATTATATGGAGGAAAATGAAATTTTTAAACTGCATTCCACACAATCAAAAGTCCCGGTTTGACTTGAACAACCTTCATACGAGGTGTCCATGTAGAGGATATACTGTATATACTGTATTGGTCTAGTATGCATTGATACATTGAGACTATGTATCAATGCAAATTACAAATGACAAAGTATAATTTGCAAATTACGAATATTTCAATTTATTTTAAGCCATAACCATATTAGAAAAATTTTTTTGCTCAAAATACAAAGTAAACATCCAGCCTACACTGACTATACACTATATATTTATAAATAAAAAAAAAAAAATATATATATATATATATATATATATTTTATAGTCAAATAATCAAATCAAACAATCAAATAATATTTTGATATAATCAAATAATAATGTATTTTGCAACTAAGTATGTTGTGTATGAGGTTATAATAGGTTAAAATGAGTTCTGTTTTACACTGTTTTTTTTAAAGCGTCAGTTATGCTTACTGAATAGTAACACACATGAACAGGATGCATCTGTTCTCTAAGTGCCAGCACACTTTGCTTTCTATTTTCAAAAATATAAATATGAAAATATGAAAACACCAACAATGGTATATGAAACTTTATGAAACCTTATGATATGTCCCTAATTGTGCATAATGTTCTTTTATTTTTAGTCGGATTTTATACCCACTACCTAATTTGTGCAAATTAACAACCATATATCCACAATGCATTAAACATTCTTTGTTTTGGCTGTCTGTTAATCTGTCTATGTATTTGTTCTTTTGTGCATTGATCTGTGCATCTGCTGGTTTTCAATACAGCTTGGCCTTCCTTCAAGCTGCTTCCAGCTGTGGTGTGATAAGATCACCTTCAACCATATAATTAAGTGATTTTTAGTTTATTTTTTGGACCTCTGTTAAAACAGATAATAATTACTCTAAGTTAATGGTGTGCCTTTGGAAATAGGCTCATTGTGCATAAACTACTGATCAAATGGGTAGAACAGTTGAGTTCTGTCACATGGTCACCCCACGGCTAAGATTAAACGGCTGAAGTCTATGAACCAAATTGATGATTTTACAATAAGCTACAAGAACAACTGGCAGAACGTTGCCTAACATGTCCAGTATACGCCTTGCAGAGTTATGTAAGATGAACAATACATAACCAACTTACCATAAAATCAGCTATTTTTAAACCAAATTGCCAATATTTGAAAACAGAACAAACTCAAACTACAGTCTTTCACATGTCTTTAAGCTTTCTTCCATCTTCCCTATAATGATAATTTTTCTATTTGCATAGTTAACTACAAAACAAACTGCTGCCAAAAATAAAAAATAAAAAAATGAATAAATAAATAATAATAATAATAAAACATAACAGTATCAAAATGTGAAATTAATTCCAAGGGTATACAAAGTAAGTGCCAATAACTGTTGTGCCTTCTGCAGCATAAACTGTTCACTGTTGAAGCTCCATTTGCTAAAGGTTTTTGTATTGCTTATATTATGACTTAAATGTAAAAGAAATTTACCAAAGCAGGGCCAGAAGTAAAAAAAAAAAAAAAAAAAAAAAAAAAAACTTATGCCCTTTATTCCTGAGCACACAATCAGTCACTTTTTTTCTTTTATTTAATCAGCAGTCATTTTCTGTATCTAAGGATGTCATTAAAAATACACTGCAGCAGTCTGTAAGAACAATAGTTTGCAGTAGCTGTACATTATGAAAATCAGTCTTCTGCGGTTGTGTGAGAGCCAATTCGCTGCAGAGTCACAGTCCAGATTAAAAAGATGCTCCTGCTTTTTACTGACAGCTGTATAACGAATGCTTAGTTTAGGGTTCAGTATGAGTGCTGCTAAAAGCAGCTTGCATCTACCTGCCAAATACACATTCACCATTGACATTTTGCTGCCAGCAGGCTTAAAAAAATTAAATATAAATAAAAAACAGCCATTGAATCAATGCAGCTTTGGTACCTTGCCAAAGTGCTTTTAGAGGTCATAAAGAAAGTAGTTTAGTTGTAAATATAATTGGCACACTTAGCACATGGACAAACATGGAAAACATATTGAATCTTGCATGGTAGTCCCACTGACAATTACAAGATATACCCCATCAGCCATAACATTATGGACACCCTTGTCAAAGTCACTCAAATCCTTACGCTTGGCCATTTTTTTTTTCTTCTGCTTCCTACACATCAACTTCAGGCCAAAAAAAAAAAAAAAAAGTTTCCTTGCTGCCTAATATATCCCACCAAGTTCCAGGTGTCATTGTAGCAATATATTGTAACTGTATCTTCTGTGACCGGGGCCAAATTGTGATTGCTAGATGACTAAGTCAGAGCAACACAAAAACTGTAGCTTTTGTGAAATTTTCTTGGTCTGCAGTGGCAAGGACAAATCAAAAGTGGCCCATAGAAAGAAAACTAGTGGACTGGTGACAGGGTCAAGGACGACCAAGGGTCACTGATGCACAAGGGGAGCAAAGGCTGGCCCATGTTGTCTGATTCAATAAACAGCTACTGTTGCTCAAATTGATGTAAAGGTTAACACTGGTTCTGATAGAAAGGTGTCAGAACAGGCAGGGCATCACTGTTCCAGTGGCAAAACTCAATACTCAATATTATATGGATGGACAACATATTAGTGCTGGTGATCACTACATACAGTTTACTGTGGCCTACAGACAAGCCAAAAACATATCGCTTCCACCACCTACTGGCAGAGTCATAAACTAACTTGTACACCATATGGCTAAAAGTTTGTGAACATCACACTCATATGAGTATCCTATTCCAGATTTTGTCCTGTTTTGCTATTTTAATAGGATTTCCAGGAGGCTGGAGGTTTTTTATTAGATTTTGAAGCATGACCACATGCTTGTCTTTGGTGCACTCAGACTTTCAGTTCATCCCAAAGTCGTTCACTTGGTTTGAGGTATCAGGACTCTCCCACTCCAACGTCTTTATGGACGACAGTTTGTGAACACTGGCAATGTCATGAAGGAACACATCTGATCTATGCTCCTCGGTTCATTTGAGGCACATCAGCCAAGCACCACTATGAGATTAGGAAAATGTAAGGAACAGCTTGCAGTATGAGCACTTACCGTTTATGTATGATAAACAATGTTTGAGAATAGTTGAGTCACTGAGATTTTGAAGGCTTCTACAAATACCAACAACATCTCAATCTTTGTGAGATAGGGCAGAATCCATCAATTCTTCTCACATATAAGCTCAGAGAAATAATCTACTGAAAGGTAAAGATTTTATCATAATTACAACATAAAGACAATAGTTCATTTATCTTTGGTAACCCTAATGGTACAATATTGCATTGACAGGATCTGTTGAGTCTGTTGAGAATAAACATATTCATCTTTAATAGTCGATTCATCTTTGGTAACTCTAATGGTAAACTATCGCATTGACTGGATCTGTCGAGCCATGCCGTCCTCAAGGAAAGAATTACTGGTACTTTGATTATTTTCAGTTAGATTACTGGTACAGTTGCACGTTCAAGTCGGATTTGTTCGTAATTTGGATTTGTTCATAAGTCCTACAAAGTGAGTCTTATATGCATAAGACACGAATATACAATATAAAGCATACGAATCCACTGGACTAAACCTGTCCCCTTTCCCAACACTGCCATTATGTGGCCAAAAAATTTAACTACACATGAAATGAATTTCTCAGTGAAATATTGTCTCTGTGCCATTAATCATGAGGGGAATCCTAGATGCCATTTTGTCCTAGAGCAAATTCCCCCATAAGAAATAATTGAAACTCCAGTGATTCGTTCTACAACCCAAAAATATTTATATAAAATTATTAATAGAAAATATAAAGTAAAAATAAAACTAATTAACCTGCACCATACCTTTGAAAAGAATCATCCCCGACAGGAGAGGAGGAGGAGGAGGGGGGTCATTGTGTTTACTGTTGGGGGTTACTTTCACATACACACACACACATGCACACACATACACACATGCACACACAGGGTTGTAGCCGCGTGTTAAAAAATGTACAGCGTCATCTGGTGAATTTTGAGATGAACGAATGATTTTTTCAAACTCAATATTTTACATTTAACATATCTTCTATTCCTGTGGGCTGTAATTTGTATTAAAATTAAAATTAAAATTTCATTGAAATTCGGTCAGTTTTTACATGATATAAAAACTGACCGAATTTCAATGAAATTTTAATTTTAATTCACAAATAAAATAGACAAACAGACAGACAAAAATTCCGAAAAACATTTTGATGTTATATTACTCATCTTATGTGATGAGTATGTGATGAGTAAAAAAAATTTTTTGCAAATATCTTTACAAATATAACTATACAACAACTTTACAGTTTTATTATATGTAATAATATAATACGAGAGAAAGACATTGACATGGATAGCTGGAAGGCAATGGAAAAAGAAACTTAATTTATGCAACATGACATATTTTTACTTTAAGGTTTATACTTGATCCCATAACTTTAACTATTAAAATTACCCCAAATTTCTACATAAAGAAAAAAAGCCTTGCTTGCAGGCTAAAAATGTGACACTTCTGAAACAGAGTAACACCTTTGCCGTGATCACAGAATGCGTCTTCTGACATGATTGTTTAAGAAATATGAAGCTACACACTGTATCAGTTAGGGTTGAATAAACTTATAGCCAGCAAAAGCATAATAATCACTGTAATAATTATCCAATGGAAGGCTCTTAACAATTTGCTTAGTTAAATCCAGATGGTGACTTTTCTTTTGGGTGTGTGTGTGTGTGTGTGTGTGTGTGTGTGCGCGCACACACAAACATAAACTCTTGTTTGGTGTTTTTCGATATGGCTTGAGGAACGAGAAGAAGAGTGGACAGGGTTTAGTGAGCACAGCAAACAGCAGATGTGAGCTTTCGGCATCAGGCAGGCCAATGATAAATAGCAACATCTTCCAAAAGAAGTGAAAATCAGCTGCATCTTTGAGATGGTGTGAAACGCACCTGCAGAAAATGAAGTGCTCCATGTGCATGCATCACTACAACATGTACTGTTTTGCCTGCGATGGAAAGTGTGTTTTTTATTTTCTTCTTTTGCTTACAGCCCAAAATTATAATAATTATTATAAATTCATTGTTCATTACATTTCACAAACCCTCGAAAGAGAAACCCTACTGTATAGTTAGCTTGTAGTTAAGCCACCACTCTTAAATACTTCACATTTCAGTAACTAAAATAATTTCACTATTAGATATAGCCTTGAATTGTACTGTTGTTCTTTTTACCATTTAATTTCACCAAATGTTTAAGTGCTTCATTCAGAATCTTTTGATAATGATTACGCATATTGTATATATGATGATCACGTTCCTGTCAGAGCCCGAGTGTTAGTGCCTGGGCCAAGTGAACTTGTCATTCATAAATAAGATATACTAAAAGTAGCTGGTCGTGGTCTGGAAGTCTTTATGGAGTCTTGTCCTCTAGTGCTTCCAGCTGTAATAGAGGGCCTCTCCCTTTTACTGGACAGACTTTAAGCAGATGACACAATTTGCAGTAAAGTTTCAAGTTGTGGCAGATGCATGAGTTCTCCCGGGTGACGTCTTCCTGTTTAGTCCCCAGAGACGAAGGGGCGAGTCCATTTGAGCCAGGTTGTGGCTCTTAATCATTACTAAATTGAGCAAATGGTAATTTTAACAAAGTATTTTAGACCATTTGTCAGATGTTACAATGGTATGCTGAAATATAAATACATGCATTTCATAAGTGTCAAAGGCTTTTATTGGCAATTACATTTAGTTTATACAAAGAGTCAATAATTGCAGTGTTGACCCATCTTTTTTCAAGACCTCTGCAATTCACCTTGGCATGCTATCAATTTAACTTCTGGGTGTCATGATGTACGTGTGGATAAAGCGGACACAGATGCAGGAGTAGGCTTGTCACACTGTCTCGTCTTTATTTGATTTGTTCTTTTTT
>JAQMYG010000008.1:22463247-22474374 GCA_030014215.1 Clariallabes teugelsi | reverse complement strand
TGTTAACAGAAATAATCCTTACACGCCACGAAAGTCCTGAGCAAAATTGCCTCCGGTGAGGCTGGCGTTTCAACTTGAACTTGAATGACAGAAACTCACTTCAGTTTTAGTCCATGATTGGCCCTGCTGCTGTTTCAGTTCTGAGAAGAAGACATTAACATTTACTCCAGAGGTGATACACACGCACACAAAGTCGAGGATATGAGAATGTTTTTTGTACCATTCTTTATTCATGACTGCTATTAAGCAAAATTGTGAGTGAGCTCTCTCCATTGGCTGAGAGGCAACCTCACACATAAATGGTGTCAGGATGCTTTACTCTTTGTAATTATACTTCGGTATACAATAGTGACATTTGTGACTTTGTGACTTTGTGACATTAGTAACTTTGTAAAAAAATATTTTCTGAGCCAAACTTTTGGCCACGACTGTACCCTCTGAGAGTGCTGGGTAACTCTCGGCTATTCTACCTGTGTGACACTACCACCCTCTGCTGGCTATGAGTGGGAGAGCGTAGCCTCTTAAAGTTACAAGAACCATAACAAAATTCAGTGTTTATTACTAATATAGTAATGCTTTTTGTTTAATATTTTAGTCAAAACTGCTTTAAAGAGTATAATATGAAATATCTCTAACAAATATGTTCTGAAGTGACTAAGGTAGAAAAAAATCCTTCTATGTTATGAAAGAGTTTGTGTCAAGCTGTGCAACATCATTTTAGTGTGTTTCTGTAGCACAGTAATACACAGTAATAAACTGCAGTGTATTTTGTCCTCACGCTGCTCATGTGCAGATACAGTACACCTGCATCTTACTGTTGCATCTGGAGATGGTCAAGCAACCATTAACTGCACTGGAGTGTCATTTGCTATCAAGTGTTATTGTTGTAACCAATTATAGCCCTTTTCCAGGTGGCTGTCTGACCCAAGCCGTCCAGTAGCCACCAAAGTTAAATCCAGAGGCTGTGTATGAGACTGACCAGGTTTGATGATCACTGAATTAAACTCCATCAGTGTCTGAATGCAGGAATCTGAAATACAAAAATGCACAAAAATAATTGTAAAACTTAAAAAAAAAAAATTAATGCTGACATCGAAAGAACATTGCTAGAGCAAAATAAATTTAACTTTCTTTAGTCCCATCTCAAAGAGTGTAATGATTATTGTTACTGTAAATGAACACAAACTTCTCAGGATAAATGACTTAAAAACATGATTTTGTTTGCATGCCAGCCCACAATAGAGGTAAAAAGAAGAATAGTTACCAAACAATAAAGCTTACTGTAAGACTCCAGATGTTTTTCATGATGAACTGCTCTTTACTCATTAGACATGTTCTATTAGTACATCCCTGTGCATCACTTAAATTAAAACATTTCCTGATCAACACAACAATCACTGAAAAACACAAACATGTCCAGTTCTTTCAGATACTGATAATTTAAAGAAATCCAATGGAACCAGAATTTTGTGTCCTTAGAAATACAGGTCACAAATCATCACTGACTCATTCAGTCAGGAGCTGAATAATGGAATAATATGCATCATTAATTATTCCATTTTCTACAAGAGTGTAAAGAAAAATATAAAAGTAGGATAGTTAACTGAGTTATTTAATAAAACTGAGATGATGTCATTAAAATCTGTGCGAAGGGAGAAGTTGAATGTGCATTAATAAGGTTTTGTTTACACAGAATACCCTCTTGTGGCATGAAACAACAAAAAATCGATTTTTCTATTGAGAATTAAACTGCTGTTTATGTTTCTTACAAAAGACATGAACACTTGAACCTTTACTTAAGTTCCCAAATTGCCCGTAGTGTGTGAATGAGTGTGTGTATGTGTGTGTGCCCTGCGATGGGTTGGCACCCTGTCCAGGGTGTACCCCGCCTTGTGCCCTGAGTTTCCTGGGATGGGCTCCAGGTACCCCGCCACACTGAATAGGATAAAGCGGTATAGAAGATGACTGACCTTTACTTAAAACAACACAAAAGCAGAGCTTAGTGACAGTAAAACCACATGAGTGCATACTTCTATAGGGAAATAATGTGAGGTGAGGTGATGTAATAAATCCTCACTTGCACACTCCAGCTCACATGAGTTCTAACCAGACACTCTTCATGATTAACATCAGACATGAATAGAAATCAGAATGAGAGGAGCGTCTCAAAGTATATGCTCTACTGAGTTTTCTTCTGATGTTACCAAGCCATTTATATCTATTGTGTCTTTTGTGTATGACCTTACTATGATTCATTGACTGTGATTCAGATTTGCTTTCACTCATGTTGTTTGCTGATTATAATAATAATAATAATAATAATAATAATAATAATAATAGGTCAAAGATTAGGTAGATCCTGCGCATAAAAATTCACTAATCCCAGGAAAAATGTTTAGTTTATCTTTTTCCAGTTAATATCTATTGGTACAGGTGTTTGTTTACATTAAGCAATTAGTTTCTTAGTGGCTTATTTTAACTGTTCATATATAGTAATTGTTCATACCATCGCTTTTACTTAACACTTTGATTACACATATGATGCAGCTTTAACTTCAGGCAGATATCTAAGTATTGCAAACGTTTCTTTAAATTCTGTCCAGTGGTAGATTTAAGATGCACCCACAGTTTGCAGCATGTGCAATATGCCTTCAAAACTTGTGGTTTATATTCAGTCACATAACTGCTCATAACTTTTACTCAACATTTTTATTTCATTCATGGTGCAGATTTAACTTCAGGCAAACACATAAAGACTAACATGGTGGGGAATACCCTATACATGCTATTAACCCACCACAGGGTAGATGCACACACTCATGCACACAAACTAATACTGACAGTGTGAAACCACTAAATGTTATTTAGAGGTAACCAATTCAGAAAATTAAATGCTCATTAAAACATGTTTCATGGGTTTAAGTGAACTACTGTCCTCTATCGGTGGATCTGTTCATAAGCATGCCTATCTGTAATGGAAAGCACACTGTGGTATCTAACATAATATACTGTGTGATGCACATGTAGTGTTATTGTAAAAAATAAATGAATTTGATAAAGCACTGACAGGAAAGTCTATAGACAAAGCGACACCATTACATCACATAAATAAAGTGCTAACCAGACCTGACACTACGATTTGCTTATAGAGAAGAATGAAAAGAGCTTCATCTTACAGAAAATTGGAAAATAATTGTTTGTAGTTGTTGCCAAAATAACATTAAAACAAAACGTATTCTTATACTACAGTATAAGTTAATGAGGAGATTGTACAGTGTATTTGTTAAGCAGCAATGTTAGTGATGCATGACAATTACAAATAAAATCTACATGATAAACCATTAATAATAATAATAATAATAATAAATCAGAAACTCTTGTTGTTTTAGTCAGATACGAATAAGTAAAAGATGTGTTTTGTATAGTATGTACACTGAATGAGTGAGCCAGCAGCATGTATGTGAGGGGAGATCTATCAGGCCTCTATGGTAGAGTGGCCAGAGAGTCTCATCAGACCTGAGAATTTAGTTTGTCATGGTCTGAGAGTCCTTCAGGTGCCTTTTGGCAGGCGGGCTGCCATGTGTCTTTTACTAAGGAGTGGCTTCCGTCAGGCCACTCTACCATATAGACCTGATTGGTGGATTGCTGCAGAGATGGTTGTCCTTCTGAAAGGGTTCTCCTCTCTCCACAGAGGACCTCTGGAGCTCTGATTCTCCCCTTCTCCCCCGATCTCTCAGTTTTTACATGGCCGGCCAACTCTAGGAAGAGTCCTGGTGGTTTTGAACTTCTTCCACTTACGGATGATTGAGGTCACTGTGCTCATTGGGACCTTCAAAACAGCAGAAATTATAACCTTCTGTAACCTTCCCCAGAGCTCCAATTAAGCTGCAGAAACATCTCAAGGATGATCAGGGGAAACAGGATGCGTCTGAGCTCAATTTTGCAAAGGCTGTGAATACTTATGTGCATGTGCTTTCTCAATTTTTTAATTTGTAATAAATTTGCAAAAATCTCAAGTAAACTTTTTTCATGTTGTCATTATGGGGTGTTGTGTGTAGAATTCTGAGGGGAAAAAATGAATTTAATCCATTTTAGAATAAGGCTGTGACATGACATAAAATGTGCAAAAAGTGATGCGCTGTACAAATTTTAGGTATGTACATTTTATTGGTTGTTTTGTTAAAAGAAAAGGTGTTTGCATTATAATGTAGTACTTGTTGGGTTGGGTTGGTTTCATTCACAATAAACTGTGTAGGCAAGTTCTTAAAGATTAAACAAATACATTAGTTGATTTTTTTTTACATATAATAACTTTATATAGTCACTGTATGACTACAGTGGTCATGCATTTTTAAATATTACAAAAGCATTTAATGACTGAATCATTTAGCATGTATTTGCTGCTACTTCATTTTGCTTTCTTGTTTGTCCTCAGCTTTACGTACTAGCCAAAGATAAGAGGAGAAAAGGTTTAAAACTGTACAGAGGAGTTTTGATTCTTAATAAAACAATAGCCTAATGAAAATAAAACTGAGCACCAAATGGAAACATTTACAGCTCATGAGGAGATGTTTATTTGTGTGTAGTTTGGATGTGAAGCACAGTTATATGTTTATGTCACTCCACATAAAAAGAGCTTTAAAATGTTGATGATGTGGGGTTTTCTATGAGGAGATGTTTATTTTTGCATTCATGTAAGGAGTTACCAGTGTCACGTTAAAAAAAAAACCTAAAAGAGAATAAAAAAGTAGTTGGTAAGGAGCCGAAGTGATATTGATAAGATGCAAGCGATAAAAGGAACTAACTTGAAAGTTGTGTTAAGGTTTCACAAGATTACATGTAACTATAAATTAAAAAAGGACAAATTTATGTTGTGTCTGATTGATCAAAAATGTAGAAGAATTAAACACTGTAACAGAGCTGACATACTGTACTAGTTACCCCTGTACAGAAGAGTGACAATTCATGCAATCCAAGTTACTGTGTGAGATTTCTGGGTAACTGAGTTTAACTGAGGAAAAAAAATGCTGTGCTTCCATGTTGTGAAGGGGTTTGTGTACAGCTCTGCAGCCTCGTGTGTCACTGTGTGTCTTTAGCGCAGTAATACACTGCAGTGTCTTCTGTCCTCACGCTGCTCATGTGCAGATACACCTGCATCTTACTGTTGTCTCTGGAGATGGTGAAGCGACCATTAACTGCACTGGAGTAATACTTGCTACTACTGCCCGGATTGATAATTGCAACCCATTCCAGTCCTTTTCCAGGAGCCTGTCTGTTCCAAGCCATCCAGTAGCCACCAAAGTTAAATCCAGATGCTGTGCAGGTCAGTGTATGAGACTGACCAGGTTTGATGATCACTGAATCAGACTCGACCAGTGTCTGACTGCAGGAATCTGAAATATGAGAATAAACAAAGTTGGATATCAAAAGTAATAATAATCATCATCATCATCATATTTGTCCAAAGTTAATTGAATAATAATTAACCATTTAATTTCAAAGTATGAAATTACTTATTTTAGGAAATAAATTAAAATACTGACATTGAATGAACAATGCTAAAGCAAAGTAACTGAAAACTCTACTTAGTCCCATCTCAAAGAATTAAAAGAACAACTACTGTTTCAGTAAATGAATATAAACGGCATGTGGTTGAGCTGAATTTATTAGAAGAAATTGTTCACATGCAGGATGTTATTTGCATGCCACGCCCACCACAGAGGTAAAAGAGGAATAACTATGAAGAGATAAACTTACAGATGTGTTTCATGCTGTCAGGTCCATAACTGCTCCTATAATTATTGTTAAGTACGTCACTGTGTATCACTTCAACATCCAGAAGGACATGAAGAACCTGAATTTAGTGACAAAAATAATGCAAGTCACAAATCATCATTCATTCAGTAGCTCATGCTGTGTGCTTTGTGAATAATTGACTAAATAAAGCATTAGTTATTTTCTTTTCTAGATTAGAGTAATAAAAAAATTATACTATAAAACTATATATGTTTGCAGTAAAGAGCAGTTTAATAAGTGTGACTGATTTTGAGATTTACGTACATTATAATGGTGAATCATTGCAGTCTGTGTGAAGAGAAACTCAATTTGTAAGATGGTTTTATTTACAGAGACTGCCCTCTACAGGCATAAAATAACAGTAACTTGATTGTGTATTTAGAATTAACCAACGTTTTACATTTCTGACAACAGCCCCTTGGACCTTTTATTCAGAACACCACAGGAGCAGAGGAGTGACTCATGACTCAGTGACAGATTCAGTAAGGAATAAAACACTGGAGTGTATGCTGTGAAAATCATCAAGGGTGAAGTGATGTAATCCAACTTCAATAAAGGCAGTATTATTGTTGTTACTTTAAGGTATAGTACTGATGTGTTTTATCCTTCAATACCCTTCTCTTATTTTTATGTTCTCGAACAACATCTGGAATAAGTCATTAAGAAACAACATATTTTGCATCAGAGCGCTCATTTATTTTAAAATCATGTTATTGTCATTACTGTTTGAATTCAGTATAATGAGAACCAGCATATTGTTGACAGGAACATGAATAGAAAAACAAATGAATAAATAGACATAAGTAAATAAAATAAATTTAAATAAAAATCCTATGTTGAAAGATTGTCCTAGCACTGGACATTATATAAACAGAATGTTTCAGGCAACAAGAGCCACAACTTCTGTGTTCTGTTATACACATTAGTAAACTTACCTATAATTGATTAGATTACTGGAGGATGAAACATAATAAAGCTGTTAAAGGCAAACTGCACAGATACTGTACTAACATTGTCTTGAAATTATAAACGCAGGTGTTTACAATAATCTAGCCTTTAGATAATCTGTATACAGCAATATCACTTTACTTTATGAAAATTAAAGTTGAAAAGCAATGTACAGTATGTATGACTGATGTATGGTTCACATGTATTGTTATTGTAGTAAATGAATAAATTAGATGAAGCACTGACAGGACCCCGCTCCAGATTTTTTCCTGCAGATTGTCCTGTCCACTCTGTACAGTAGTTGTTATCAGTTACTCAATTTCCAGACACTTTACAGGTCAGAGTCAGTGACTGACCAGAGGTTAATACTGTGGATCCTGTCTGGATCAGTTCAACACACTGCACACCTATTAAAGACAAGTTAATGTTGTGAGAATAAAAAAGAATTGGGCCATATTTTGACACTACGTAAAACACATACAGTGTACGGCTGCCAGAAGCATCAGCACTAGAGATGTAGAGATCATGGTGTGTTGAAGCAGAAAAAGTAGAAGCTCTTAGTCTTCATTGCTTGAATATGTGAGAGGGATGATACTTGCATAGAGACACTCACTCTCTGGGGGAAATGTAAAGGATTCTTCTATTTAAAAAAAAAAAAACTTGACCGAAAAATAATGATAAAAAGAATACAAATGAAAAGAATTTTTAAAAAAATATTGTTGCTGTAAATGAACATAAACTGCAAGTGTGTGGTTGTACTGTATCAGTATCAGCAGAAATGGTTCACATACCAGATTTCATTTGCAGGTCACGCCTACTGATTAGTGGAATAGTTATAATGAAATAAACTTATAGATGTGCTTCATGCTGTCATGTCAATAACAGCAATTCTGTGAGCAATTCTGTGAAAACAGTCTGTGAGGACAAAGAACATCAATGTACAATATACTGCATTAATGAGCAGTTAAAGCTGATTTTGTTTACACAGTCAAATAAATATTAGATTGTGTGTTCAGAATTAACTGCTGTTTTACATTTCTGAGAAAAAGACCCTTGGACATTTATATAGAACACCACAGAGGCAGAGCAGAGGAGTCACAGATGATTCAGTGAGCGATTAATTTAGGAATCAAATACAACAGTGAAGGGTAAGGTGGTGTGTTCCAACAAAATTTCTTTATTCTCCCATATCTAGCTCTTATTATTCCATGTCCCAAATGAACATCAGGAATTAGTCATTAGGAAAAAATCTCAGAGCTTTGGTTTATTTTAAAAGCCTGCTTTTGTAAGTACTGTTTGAATTCAGTTATATGAAAGCCAGCATGTTCTTGCTAGGAACCCAAATTAAAAATAAATAAATAAATAAATAAATATTTAGTAAGATTTTTCTAGCACTGGTCATTAAGTGAACACAATTTTCAGTTAAATTGTGTTCTGTTATACACATTATTACATTTATTATAGAACTGGATGAAACTCCATGAAGCAAACATTCAGTTACAGATACAGACATTATCTTAAAATGATAAACTGTAAAGTTCACCTCAAGAAAGTTTACCTTATTAAGGTTAAAGCAAAAAAAGTATATAGTATGCATTTCTTGATTCATATTGCAAACAATTATAAAGAAAATAAGAATGAAAGAAAGATATTATATTCATTCTTTTCACAAGTGTGGCAACAGAAATGAGCTGTTCAATAAAATGCTTTGTGGAAAACAGGGGTCTGGTTTTAATACAGCTGTTTCTTCTGCTTCAGTCGCTATAGCTTGTCGGGTGCAGTGTCCTCAGTCCTTAGACTTTTGTCCAGCACTGGCTAATGTTACTACAATGTAGATTATTTTTCTATAATGTTTCATCACCATGTGTTTACCCTGGAATTTAAAACAAAAAACCTTTTTACAAAAATATTTTTTACTGTTTTTATTAAAGAGCAACATGTCACAATTTATATCATTATACTGTTGTGTAAAGTGAAACATGTCTGTGCCTGTTCTCGCTTACTGCACATTACTGCAGCTCTTTAATCCGCATCCTTTTAATTCTCCACTCAGTCCTTTTATAAACACACTCCAACCTCAGACGCTGCATGTTTACTGTAACTGACCTCCTGTAAATATGCAACATGCTCACATATTTGTGCTTCTGCAACCTGAATGTAATATTTTGGAAATGGGAGGATCAGATTTCAGACCTGGAGTTTAAGTGTGTTAGTTTTGGCCTCCTCACTGCATAAAGTTTATGAAGATTAAAGAATTAGTAAACTTCTCTATCCTGAAGACCCCAGTTCCGGCCATACCTCTGACTCTTACACAACACTTGCACTTGAGACTCCTTCCAATTAATATCACGAAAACACATTTCTCCTTACTGTGCAGTAATTTTACACTTTTTAATCTGTTTATGATCAGTGGAGCATGCGCTGGTCTCCATGTGATCGAGTTGTTACTATGGAAACAAGTATCAGGATGAGTGTATTAATATAAATCTGAGCAAAAGTCAGAGCTGCTGTTAGAGAGTTAACAGCTTCTGACCAATCAGGGTGCAGCAGTGTGGTGTAAGTAAGCCTTTAATGTACATAAAGCCCTCTGCTGTCCATAATGAGTTACTGCATGTAGTGCATGATTGCGTGTACTTGTGCCCTGAGACATGTTGGCACCCTATCCATTGTGTCCTGAGTTCCCTGTAACAGACTTCAGCCAGCCGTGACCCTACACAGGATGAGCGCTGTAGGTAACAGATGGATCCTTGGTGAATTTGCCTATCCACCTATCAATCAGGAATTTGGCACCTAATCAAAATATAAATTAAGGTCATATCTCCATACAGTGTAGAGTCATTTTATTCTTTATTGTTCTATAAATGTTAATGTTTCAGCTAAATGAAAGCAGGGTACTTGTGTTAGTTTATCCTGATAAACAGATATGAAAGCTGTGAGGTACATGTGTATATTACAGGTTATGGGGGTGTAAAGATATGAGCAGAGAATTTTATATCAGTTCCATATTAAATACATATAGTGGATCATAATTAAACTGAAATATGCAGAAAAGAACCAGTCTCTATAAGTCTACACAATAGTGCAACAAACTGTGATGCTGAAAAAGTAAAGACAGTATCATTTCGCTTCTGTAAAGAACATGTGTTCTGTCTGTCTTTCTCTCAAGATTCAAGATTGAAGACACAAAGGATGGTTTATTGGCATGACAAATTTGGGCATTCATAAAATTATTCATATAATAAAACAATAACTCTCCTTCAAACATACATCAATTGTGATTAAACATTTAGAAATTGTTCATGCAGGAGGTTTGTACAGGACTGCTAGTTTGGGTTCTGAGTGAGATAATAGAGCAGGACGCCAATCTGTCTCTGATTATTCACTATACGATCAGTGAATATCAGACTCACCCAATCTGTCTGTGTTCCACTGCAGCATTCAGAGATGAGAGGAAGTGATAAAACCAAACTGAGTCCAAGTCATTCACAAACTCTCATCTACTGTACATGTATTGATGATTACAGAGAAGTGCACACATGAACAAAACCATGAAAGGTTAATGGAGCAGGAATTAAAGAACTGACCAAAGATCTGTGTGAGACTGTGAGAACTAGTCCACTTTATATCAACTTCGCTTCAGTCCTTATCGTCACTACATGCATCGATCCTGATTTAACAATTGACAATTGTTAAATGCGCTACAGTATACAAATAAATTGAATTGAATTCACACAGTGCACATCCTGCACAATCCTGTGCACAGGGAGTATATAGAATGATTAACTGAAAGTAAGGACATAGATAGTGATCATAGAGAGCTGATTAACATATTACTAAAGAAAAAAAAAAGAAATCATTTACATTACTAAATTAATAATAATGTGGTCTACACCTCTTTAATGAGAATGCCTTAAGGGCGGATTTAACAATTCACCATCTCCTTCTCCTTATCATGAGGAGTGCCCTCAGGAATCGGGATCAGCCAGTAATTTTCTCTCTTCAAAATGCCTTCAGCGCCCTCAATGCTCGTGCCATGGAAGGAAACAGGCCACTCATCGGGGTCAGAATCACTCCTCCATCCATTAGTACCGAGCCAGGCATTTCCTTCCGGGTATCGATTCAGCACCTTCAGAGCGAACCGGTACCAGCCAAAAGGGCGCGTGTACGCCTCACCTCCGCGTGTGCACGTGGAGCAGTCCATCTTGTCTTGGAAATCATAATCATATTGTGGGTCAAAAAAGTCATCTATAGCCTCCGAGTGGCGCAGTGGTAAAGTGCTCGCCCTATCATCCGGGTGATGCTGTAACCTCTCACAGCCGGAGGCACAGAGAGAGCTAAATTGGCCGAGCTCTCTCAGCGGGGAGGGATGAGAGGTATTAGTGC
>JAQMYG010000008.1:22384014-22396867 GCA_030014215.1 Clariallabes teugelsi | reverse complement strand
ACAAGAATGCCCCAAAGTGCTTCACATAAATAATAAAATAATATAAAAAGACATAATTAAAATAACATCACACACATCTCTAATCAAACAGAGTATATAAAATCAACATCTCATGAAAACATGTGAGTTTTAAGATCCTATTAAAACCTAATCCTAAGCATACAGCAATGGTATAGAAAATTCTCCCAAGTCTTTAACATCTGGTACATGGTAACACTTTCCTGTTATGTAAGCTACTCGATTTCTTCCGCCCTAACCTTGGCAAACCATGTGTTCATGAACCACAGATGCACATGAGTCTTGCACATGTTTGAACAGTGAAGGGAAATTGAAATGCTACAGCATACCAAGCTATTCTATACAAGTACGTACAGTCTGTGTGGTGGGAGTTATTATTAATATGATGGTCAGGTATTCACAGTTTACTTACCAGATTCTGAAAGGGCAGTAACACTAGGGTTAATGAAAATAATTCAGGCACAAATTCAGCTCGACCAGATTGCTCACTGCAGCCAGACGATGATGTAAAAAAGCTGAATATAAGTGTTTGCCTAGTAATTATTCCACTGGGATGTGCATCAGCAGGGCATTGGGTTGATATATTCATGGTATTATAGTGTCATGGCAGTTTGTGTGCTGTGAAGTAAGCAGTATTTTACCCTAACTGGTAATTGTCGGAAACCTTGAGGGCTACTGTTAAAGGTTATACAAGTATAATACGTATATAATACGAGGGTGAGTCAAAAAAAAAAAAAAAAATCTGACCTTTGGCTGTAGAATTTATTTTAACAACTTACGAATACATAGTTTTACATAGTTCTCGACATAATCTCCTTGCTCTTTAGTACACCATTTCCATCTGTCAACAAGCTTTCGTATTCCACTCACTGAAGAATGTTTTTGGGCTGAGCTGCAAGCAACAGATGCACTACTGTCTTCACTTCTTCATCAGAAGTGCATCTTTGTCCTTGTTAGGGCTGCTTTCAGGGGACCAAACAGATAAAAAGTTAATGTCAATGTAGCAAAATCAGGACTATAGGGAGGGATGCCTTAATACCAATGTGGGCAGAAGTGAGCAGACGTTCGTCATCAGCCATGGGCGTGGACAGGCATCATGACACCCTCAACCTTTTATACAAACCATCGTGAAAACACTTTCTCCATACTGTGCACAAAATCTTAAGATAAATAACCTGACATTACACCCTCAGACCACAAAAGAAAAAACGAATCACTGCACGAATATACAGCATTTATTTTTCTCACACTGCAGTTACAAATGACTTGATGTAACATTGTTCAGACCTGGACAGCAGTGACTGGGGGAGACGGTAGCTTTGAACGGAATTTCTTTTTATATAAATGGAGTACAGGTCATTTTTGACTCTTATACAAGAGTATTTACTGATATATTAAACTCACTGAAGGAACTTTAATCAGCATAAAATGTTTAAGATATCATGAGCCAACCTTAGATGAGTTTGGGGGATTAGCAGTACCGCAAATAAGCAATGAAGTGTCTACTTTGTGTTTACTAAAAGCCTGTAATTATTGTTCTAACTGTGTCATTTCCTGTCCCAGATTTGACCGAATCGCACACACCAGAGAGACCATGCACACGGACGGCATTAACTCATTGTCTTATAAAGTGGTGAAAGTCGAGAAGAACAAGCTGTTTACCAAAATCACAGTGGACGTCGGCAAACCGTAAAAACTCGATGCCTTCTACCAGAACGAACTTTAAGACTATTTTAGTCCATCAGGAAGACTGGATGCAGTTACCAAATGTGCCTTGACAATTAAGTCAAATATACTTTGATTTTTTTTTCTTTTTTTTTTTTATAATCTTTATCTTTCAAAGTGAATTCTATATTTTTAAAAGACACTAGTACTTGGAAACTTATTTGCCATCTTTGCACAAGCGATGGTGAACCGAAAGAAGGGGGACTTGTGAATCGTGGTCATCGTGGTGTGTAGGTGGGTATTTTCTTTATTGTTTTTTTTTTTTTTTTTTTTTTTTTTGGATACCTAAAGCTCTCTCGCTGAGCTACACGAGCATCTCTTGAGCCACAGTTGATGCAACTCGCCAACGAGGCATTGTGTAAAGAATGTAAGCCGCAGTCTGCGTGTCTGTTTATCTATCTATCTATCTATTTGTCTGTCTGTCTGTCTGTCTGTGTGCTCTTTTTCCAGCATTGTCTTAAGTTCACTTCTTTAGATGCTGAAGATTTATCAAGGAGTTAGTGTGCCTTGTAATCATTCCAGGTCACGCAGAGAAATCCTTTTTGAAATCCTCACTCCACTTTGGTGGCCAGAAACCAAAAAGACGACTTTGTGTTTTTTTTTTGTTTGTTTTTTCTGAATGTATCCTTGGTGCTGGACCCTAAGCAGTAGAGATAATGGATAATTTGGGAAAAAGAAGCAATGTGCTATCCTCATATTTTGAATCATTTATATGGAAAAACAAAAGGCTATGAACTGTTTAAAAGAAATAGTTTTAGTGTTTTTTTTTTTTTTTAAGCCATTTAACATAACAGGAGAAATATCAAACAACACGTATATCAGAGGTGCCAAGGTGTATGGTTTATCATTATCATGGTGTATGTAGCTTTCATGTTCAAAGCTGTTTTATTATGCTGATATGGGAGAAACCTTAAAAATTACTGAGGGGAACAAGATTGGACACATTGTGCACTTGATTTTTGTCGTGGTAACTTTAACTTCACTGAGTTTGAACTGTGAAATTGTCCTCCTTGGTTTTGTTATTATTAAGTAGCCTTGATACTATGTTTGGAATTTTTAATCTGTCAGTTCCAGTAATAATAATAATTCCAAAAAAAAAATTAACCACTCAGTTTTAATATAATGCTAGGGAGATTCACAGTCCCATGCATTCACCATATACAGTAAAAATAGGGTTATTGTTTTTTTTTTTTTTTAAGGATTAGTGACACTCGCACCTCATCAATACCTGTAATTTACTTCAGATGAACAGAATATTAATTGCAACAATATATCCTCCATATCTACCCTAAAGCTGTGGTTATGCCTAAAGACAGCTGATTATTAGTTTGGTTTGGGAAAACCCCTTGAAATGTAGTATAGCTGAAGATGTTTGTTTGTTTCTTTCTTTCTTTTCCTAGCCACAAGTGGTAGATAATTAATATATTATGCCTTTTGTTATTTTTGATGATCACTGCTACATCACTGGGTTCATGGAAATCTACATCTGCATTGTAGCCTTTTCAGTCAAAGTGCAGTGACTGTTTTTCTTTCTACTTCTGTACTTCAGTTTTTGTTTTTGTTGAAATGTTCTGTTAAAAAGCCTCCTACAAGAAATCAGACATGGATTTTTGTTGTTGCTGTGATGTAAGAGGAAAACAAAGCCATTAAAATATGTAGTAGCTTAATTTTTTTTCTGTTATGTGCTGGTTTGTCATCACTGAGCCTTCCTCCGAACCTGGTCTCAACTCCTTTTTCTTTTTCTACTTTGGTCCGATGATTAGTGATTTCCAAAACCCCACCTTGTGCCCTGAGTCCGCTAGGACAAGCTTCAGGCCTCTCATGACTATGGACAGGATGACTGGTATAGAAAATAGGGGAGTGAGCTTGCAATTATTATTATTGTTATTATTTTATTTCTTTTATAGAGCAGACGTCAAATCTCTATTATCAAACGCATTTCCATTGACCGAGCAGTTGAATGGCTTTGCCAGCTGTTTTTCCAGCTGGGAATATAATGTACAGAATATTTAAGTCCTGCAACTGAGTACTGGACACATTATTCTTTTTTTTTTTTTTTTTTTTTTTTTTTTTAACTCACCACCACGTTCCTCCTCATTCCAGAACTCCCCGAACCCCAAAGACTTCATCAGTATTTTCTGTGAAGGTTCTCTCGTCAATCCTAAACTTTCCCCTTCTACTCTTGGTCCTGTCAAGCACACTTGCCATAATGAAGCAGGCAACATTTTTCACCTATCTGGACAACGGTCTTTAATCAGAGAGCCAGCGCATAGTTCTGAGTTGTTTTTATTTTGGTATGTTTTTGCTTTATTTGCCCTCTTTAAGTTGTGTTCATCATTCTTTATTTTGACATCCAGCAAACTTGCTAATCTTCCTTGTTGATTTATGAACTTAGCGCTGAAGATAAAAGACATTGTGATCATAAAGAATTTAATGAAATTCCGACTTGATGTATCTCTGATTTTGTGTTTGTCTCTTTTAGTCCCTACACTTGTGTCCCGGTCTTTAGTTACCAACAATTACTTAATAAAAACCATCTGGGCATTTAATTCAGATAATTGAAAAACAAAAAACACCCTCCACATTGACCTTGAAACACATTTAATGTTGGAATATGTGTGATGTCCCGAGAGATTTAGGTGCTAATTTGTTGGTTGGCGCTGCATTTTAGTTATTCTCATGAGACATTAGTAGTCCTGTGTCATCCTGGAAAACAATCAGAACAATAGATTTTTTGTTATTTTCAAAGAAAGTAAGTGTAAGGGCTCTTGGACTTGGTCCAACACGGAAGAGGCCAATTGTGCAGTTTTTTCGAATGACCACTAGGAACAAAAGTGAGTCAATCCCCATAGAGCCCTATTAAAAAAATTCTCAACTTTACAACAACAACAAAAAAAACAGCCTGGTACTAAAAGAAAAAAAGAAAAAAAAAGGTTTTGGTCTTAATAGGGGTGAATTTTTAAACATAACTCATCAGTCAAAATAACATTAAGCCATAAGATTATGCATTAGAGTCAAACTACAACAATTCCAGTTAGCTGGTTAAGTAAAGTATGCATTGCAGTGGTCACTCAAGAAATCAAATGCAAAGAAATGTTAGCATATAAATTAATATTAGCCATCTTTGCTTTTTTTCTTGGCTAAAACTAAGCTAGCTAGCTTGAGGTGACTGAGGTGAGTGGGCATATTCCAACAAACAGCCAGGATCCGTTGCCTATTTACTGTATGGATTACTCTGTGTTTAGGCAGAGTCACATCCTGCCAAGATAGAGCTCCCATTGTTGAGCTTCAAAACCGTTCCTAGAAAATGGTTTGTCCAGTTCTTATACAGTCTATGATATTACCAGAGTGTACAGATGACTGCTTTACAGATCTGGCTTTAGGTAGAGAAGAAGAATTCTCAGTGCACTGGCATCTGCTGGTAAAGATGACAACAGGTCCAAAAAAAATAAATGTGTTAAAATATTGCTGGAGCTACTTGCCTTGACATTCTTCTAAGACGATGTCAACGACATGCATTAGTTAAAACCCACAGTGTAACCTTAATCACTTGCGATGACTCCCATGACCTGGGGCTTTAAAATAAAAACATAATTAACGGCTAAGCAACTCCCTCTATTGTGTCTGCATACTGCACTTCCAGTATGATGATAATGCTTTTGTAACACACGTTCTAGTTTGTTCAGATGTCATTGACTGTATGTATGTAGAACAAGTATGATGTAGAACAAATATGTTAAAGATGATTGTGTGACTGTTAGTCATAGTGATTAAATCCACAGTCACTCATTAAGTGTCTAGATTATGAGTTGTTTTTCTTCCGGCGGAACCTACCATGTTACCAGCTACTGTACTTCATTTTCTTAAACTTATGTTTAAGGTTTTACATTGGCATGATTCACGGGATTTAACGACCAAGTCTAATTAAGTCATTTTTAGACATTCAGATGTATTTGTGTATGCAAGAAAAAACTATTTTTGACTTTTCTTCTTTTTCCTTTTTTGTATTGTTTTTTGGATTTTTTTTTCTCCAAGCTGCAATTATTTAAGGCAGCTGAAGGTATTTTAACCGGCACTTTAACAGACACCCTTTGGTGGACCTCTGAGACCTCTGATATTCACTTTATTAATAAAGAATCAACTGGCCATTATTAACTTTATAACGAACTATATTTTGGTTTTAAAATGGTTAGGTTTATTATGAAGGGTGTCCAAGTCAAACTGGGACTTGTGATTAAATTTCTTGTAAATGAAGCCATTAAGCTGAATGACATTTACAAAAGACTACAAGCAGAGTATGATGATGAGGCTTTTAGCTGCATTAAAACATTTGAATCATGCTAACGCTTTAAAGAATACCGTATGTTCATGATTGGTGAGGTGGTGTTCGGTGGCTTAGAACCCACTGCAGTTGTTCCCCTGAATATTCAACGAGAGGAACACCTGATCCGTGAAAATCGATGGATAACTTGTCACCAACTTGTGGAATCACAATACAGGAACAGAGCTGGGAGTTATTACCACATCCCCCATACAGTCCTGACCTCGATCCAAGCCGTTTCCACATGGACGATTAAGGGAGTTCCTGGGAGGCCAGTGTTTCAGACGTGAAGGAGGCAGTCCGATTATGGCTTCGGGCTTGATGGTACCCAAGCACTAGTAAAGGAAACACTGGGGTAAGTGCATTAATGTAGCTGGGGATTATATAAAGAAATAAAGGGAGTTTTTACTCTCATAACTGTGTTATATCATTTGCACAATTAAAATCACGATGACTGGCACACAGTAACTGTGGACCAGAACCGGGTTCTTCTAAAAAAAAAAAAAACCTATTATAACCTTATTGTGTGACTAAGAAGGTATGACCTTATCTTGTTTGGTCTACCCAGTAGTCCCTTACACTCCCCTTCTGTTCCTTGGAGATGGTGTTCATGTTATAATCAGGTAATAATATGTGGCCTTGTACCACAAAAAGGGTAGTAGTTACGCAATGTGTATTTAGGGACACGTCAGACAGGATATCATACATACTGTAAATATTTAGAAACTGTTAATCATCAGACCATTATATCTTTTGTTTAATTTATTTTGTGTGTGTGTGTGTTTAATACTTTTATTACACTTCCACAACCTGGGTCCTGGCTCGTTTCCTGATTCTGAATTACAAAAAAAATATTTGTACTTATTAAAGGTCATAACCCTGTGTTTAATCAGTATCAAGATACATTTAACGATGTCGAATGCCTTTGAAACATTTGAATTTCTGTTATCACTTATGTCATACTGTAATAGATAAAGAATTGTTACCAGCCTCTAGCTTGTCATGTTGCAGGGAGAATAAACAGAACAGCACTCCTACTCCTAACTACTCATTACTCCTAGCTTGTAAAGACTTTAATTTGTTATAAAACTCACTGTTACAAATAATAGTAATAAAAAAATAATTTACAGAAAACTTTGCCAATATATCAACAATTGATGTTTTGGACTTGTGCTTTGTACTTATTGTACAGAGGGTGTTCAAGTCAAACCAGAACTTTTGAGAGGTAAAAACTCCCTTTATTTCTCTGTATAATCTCCTGCTACACTAATGCATTTCACTAGTGCTTGGATACCATCAAGGCATAAAGTTTTCTCAGTATGCCAGAGCCATGATCGGACTCTAATCAGGCTGATTTTCCCTTAAAGGAATGTGCTTTTAAAGGAGTTCCTTGGAGGCCAACATTTCACCAATGATGAAGCAGAAAGTCCGATCATGATGAGGAAAAAAAGTTTCTTCCTTGATGGTATCCAAGTACTAGTGAAAAGCAGGCATAAGGGCATTAGTGTCTCAGAGAATTATATAGAGAAATAAAGGTAGTTTTTATATCTTATAACTGTGTTCTGTTACGCTGAGCAATTAAAAATTCCTAGTTTGACTTGAACGGCCCTCATATTTGACTGACGATATAATGTCAGCAGTCCACTGCTATGCCATGTCTGATTCTGCAGCCTTTAGCTCTTTTCTGTCAGTAAGTGCAGCCATGCTGAGCTCTAGCCGTGCTTGGCAGCACCGCGTCCTGAAAACAAGCCAGACTCATAAACATTAACGGGAAGCCCATTTGCTTCGGAACATCTGTTTGTGTTTTTGCAGGAGTGCTGAGAATGTTCGAGGATGGCCGAGTCTTTTATAAAACACATTCTGTTGTTATTTTCATCAAATTTTATACTGTACGTCATTCTTCTTTTTATTTTCAGTCAGTTTATTTAATAAAATACTGTTAAACATAAAACAGTGTGGCGTATGAAAGGAAGATGTAATGGAATGAATTGCATGGCAGATGAGGAATGAAAGCTGTGTGAGAACTGGAGAGAAGAGAGAAGGGTTTTAGACTGCACGGGGGAAAATGAAGCTGGCTCCCAAGGAAAAGGAGGAGTGAGATCTGCATTCACTCACAATGCACAGAATATAATAAACAATCATTCTCTTTCTTTAATTGTTTAATTCTTGACAAAACGGCAGTGTGTCGCAGGCTACCGTGCACACGCACACACGTTCACGCCTAAGGGCAATTTAGCTCAGCTGAATCACCTCCTGAGATGTTTTCGGGAGGAGGGAGGGGGAAAAAAACCATGCAGACACTACAGTACATGAACGTGGACAGAAACCCTCTTTAAACTATTTCACATTTTGTAGTGTTACATCTGGATGTGGCATAGACTTAATCATGGTTATAATATGAATGAATGATAAATAGAAAATAATTACAAAAAACATTTGTAAAAATTATTAGTAGTAGTTTTTATTTATGTTGTGATCATTTTGGTGCAACCATCAGAAACCACATTATGTGAACGGAGTTTGCAATTATAGTGATATGTGATCCAGTGTAAATACACCTGTGGCTAGAAAGCCACACAGTGTTTTTCAAACAACACAACTAAACAAACAGGATCACAAAACCCAAGGAGCTTTTAAAACATGGATAACATTCGAAAAGAAAATATCATTCAGGCTTTGGTTCTACAGTATATTTGACCTGAACTATATCCTGTATAGTACCATTAGGAAATGGGGGAAAAACTACATTAACGACATTATTTAGATATCGGTGGTCAGGTATAAATGGTCAGATAAGCAACCAAAGAAGTGAAGGCTACCTTGAGAACCACAGCTCAGATTGGAGAAACTGTTCAAGTCTGAACACAACACAAAGCTGAGAATTACAGAACAGAAAGTAAGCCATATAAAGCGGCACTAAGATTTTGCTGAAAGGCAGAATGGCGACTCAGCAAACAGGGAAAACGCTTATTTGCAAACAAAATTTCACGTACAGCATGTTTAAAGAGTGGTCACAAATACTTGACCTTGGTGCGTGAATGAGTTTGTGCAATCAACAGCGTGGCCGCTTTATCTGCATAGGGTGTGGTTGAGTGTCATCTGCAGATGGAGAGAGGCAAGTGAAGCCAAAAGGTGACACGTGATTTCCCCCTGTGGCTCATTATGTAAATGGGTTTCTATGGTGAGAGAGAGAGAGAGGGGGGGGGATGGACGGATGGATAGGCAGACAGACAGACATTTGCCTGTACTCAAGACTTCTTAAATTAACTTCCCACAAACAGTATGCAGTTTTTCTGTCTAATGATCCGATGTATATGTTACAAAGGTGTTCAAGTCAAATCAGGACTTTCGTTTTGTTATTCTTCACAAGCAAAACAAAGTTATGATAGAAAAAAATCCATTTATTTCTCTACATAAACCCCCACTACATTAATCTACTCATCCCAGCATTTCACTAGTGCTCGGATCACATCTGAAACGCTGGCCTCCCAGGAACTCCTTTGTGGAAATGGTTTGGAACAAGGGAACTGTACAATAACTCCCAGTCGATTTCCCAATGTGCAAGTGGTGTTGGTGCATGATGGTGTGTGAGTCTGGGAATGAGTCTCTTCTGCGAGCTGGCGACAAGATACAGTATCCATTGCTTTTCAAAGATCAGGTATTTCACTCGCTGCAGTGGGTTCCGAGCCACCTCGGCCAGGATCATCACTCACAAACTTGTATCATTCTTTAAAATGTTTGCGCCGTTTAAATATTTTACTCCGGCTAAGAGTGTCATCACCGTAGTGTGCATGAATTCTTCTGGCAATCGCTTTCATGCCTTCATTCATGAGGAATTTCACTTTGACTTTAATGCACCTTAAATAGGGTTCAGATCTGGCACAATCAAATTCCATAAGTATCATGGATACTAAGTCCATTTCAGTTTGCAATACAACCAAATATGTTAAAGTTCCAAGAGGGTGACTACTAAAACAAGCCACTTCATGTTAGGGCAGCTGAGAAAACATGGCACCCCCGAAGAACATTTACCTCAGTTATTCTAAACCTATTGATGTCACTGATGGCTCTTGGGGACTGGTTACAAGGCTGTATTACAAGTTCATCCCAGTTGCAAAGGGACATTGAGGAATTTAACATTTTGAAATGTAATACAGGTGTTGGAATTGAGTTGGGATTACCAATGTTAAAATGATAATTCTGCTTTTTAACTTTCATTGCATATCAGACACTGAGCTCTGACTGAGCCATATACTAAAGATATTAAAATCTGGATTGAATCCTTGCAAAACATCATACTATTTAAAGACTCCACTGCTAAATTTAACAACATCTTCAGAATTAAATCCCAGAGGCACTCTCGAATTCAGACTTGGTGTCTAAGCACTGTAAACTTTGTTTCTACCTGGAAAAATGAGAAGTAAATTTCTCTAAGGAAAAAGTTTTCACTGACAGGATGTTGTAACAATCAGAGAAAAAGCTCTACCATTATGTACATTTATCCCCACCACTGATTGTTTTTCTATTAGAGTATACACAGTCATGTTTTGTCACTTAATTCCAGAGATCAGGACTGATACTGTACGTTGACTCTGCAGTGACTCTTCCGCATTTATCTGGCCCACATACCAGCATGGCGTGATAGCAGTAAATCCCCACAACACAGCTATGATTCAGACTTGAAGGCCTGTATCTTTACACATGACATATTCCAGAAGCATTGTTTTTTCTTTGTTCGTTTGCCTTTTGATGCATGTGCAGTATGATCTATTGTGGCACTGATCAGTACTGTCATGATGTAGCTATTATTCATCACTTTCCCAACATCTCGTGCTACAGGCCTGGGTAAAGGACTATGTGTTCCCTTTTTTGTGTTGTCTCTTGTCTAAATATTCTAGAGTTGCCTTTGACGTTCTTTCATGTTCCTGTAAATCCTTTTTGTGGCAATGTCAATAGTTAAGATGCAATTTTTATGGAAATAGAATATTTTATTTAATATGAATTAAGTCATGTTCAAGTCAAACAATACAAGAACACAGTTATGAGAGTAAAAACTCCCTTTATTTCTCCAAAATATCCCCTCAACACTAATGTACTTATCCCAGTGTTTCACTAGTTCTTGGATACCATCCCACCTGAAACACTGGCCTCCAAGGAACTTCATGTGGAAATGGCTTGGTGTAAAGTCAGGACGTGACAATAACTCCCACCCGAGTTCCTGTAATGATTATGTGTAAATTTCCCACAGACAGATACGTCTCTTCTGCATGTTGGTGACAAGTTATCCATTGGTTTTCAAGGATCAGGCATTCCACTCTCTAAATGTTTATGAACTACTGTACTGCAGTGAGCTCTGTGCCACCTCTGGATCAGTCACAGACAGCATTCATGGACGTACGGCCTTCATTAAAATGTTTGCCCCATTCATATGTTTTTGTTATGGCTAAGAGTCATATCACCATAGTGTGCTTAAAGTCTTTTATAAATGTCAATCAGTTTTATGTCTTCATTCATCAGAATATCAATCACAAGTCCCAGTTCGACTTGAATTACATTGTATTTAATGAAATATATATATTTTAAATAATACACAGCATTTTTTGCTGAACACTACAGAATTTATAATAATAATAATAATAATAATAAAATCCAAAAGCTTGTGAACACCTGACTATTATGCCCATGTGCTTGTATAACAACTTTACTGTATATAGCAACCTCTACTAGGCTTTCCTCTTAGTATTTATACTAATTCAGACCGGTTTTCACAAACCTTTGGTATAGGTTCCCCACTTTTATTTAATTTTTGCATTTTTATAGACTAAATTAAGACATAACATTTGTGCCATCCCTGTCTTGGCTTCTAGAATCCCTTTTTAATGGATGTGAATTTAAAAGTCTCTAAATCAATTTGCATTATTATTCTGTCATATCATATTTATGTTCCCAGACATAATTAAGCACACTAGACAGAGTACAACTAGGCATAATCCTTAGGATACTTCCAGCTGTCCTCCCAGTCCACTCTGTCCACAGTGATGATTATCCTTCCAGTCAACAACAACAAAAAAAATGGTTACAATTCATGGCACATGATGTGAATAGGGGGATCCGCTCAGTCCACGTCAGCTAGCTCTCTCTCTCACTTTCTTACTGTGTGTGTGTATGTGTGTGTATGTTATTAGAGGTTCTGAAGGGCTTTTCTTTTCATCTGCTAGAGCATTCAGCTAATGTCTGGTGTGTTTATTTAGGCAGCAAGCAGCAGGCCTGCAATTCCGATCTTTTCTTGAAAAAAGTCTTTAGAGAAAAATTGTGTCACATTCATGGAATAAGCAGACAGGACAGAGATGCTGCCAGACAACATTTATATCCGGTAATCCTGAGTCATTTTGCTCGGTGTAAATGCAACCACAGGATTGAAATGCAAATTTGTTAGGCATTGACCTGCTAAAGTCACATTTCTGATGGCGCCATTCAAATGATGCAAATCACCTGCGTTCCACCGTCAGCAAGCACAAAACACCCGATGCATGGTGACTTTTCACTGCAAATTGTATTACATTTAACAATATGGCTTCCCTGCTTAATATTTAGTTGCATATACTTGTACTGATCATGCATGTTTTATCATTTTGCATTTAATTTGATTAGATATTCTACACTGAGCCGAAAAACCTCATGGAGTCTATAAAATATTAAATCAATATCATAAATTGTACAAACCGGATTCCAAAAAAGTTGGGACACTTAACAAATTGTGAATAAAAACTGAATGCAATGATGTGGAGA